>CAMZMU010000027.1:40387979-40616553 GCA_947311845.1 Poa pratensis
TTCTCCATCGTTGAACTCCGGCGACTTGGCCATGTCCTGTCCATTCTTCACAGTCTCGTGGAAAGGGTGCTTGCGCGTATTGCTTGTTTGCGACTTTGCGTTGCCGGAGCACAACATATCAGCAAGTAGCTCTAATCTTAAACCGAAAAAAGAACTAAGCAGCTCACACAAACGACTTGCACACAGCTGCAGGTAGCACAGTGCACATGGCGGCATGGCTGCACGCAGCAGCGAGCACGACAACATGTCGATTAGTTTAACTGAATTCCACGAGCTGCTTGCATCGAACCAGAGTTTAATTAATTCCATAGCTCAAATCTGAGCAGCCACAACGGCTCAAATCAAACCAATTCCAAGAGTTGTTGGCAGCGAGGTCACCATGTTCCGCATCCTTTGGTTTAACTGAAGAACTCGGGGCATACAGGGCGAGCTGGCGCAGCCATGGCGGGGTAAAGATAGACGCTTGGATTCGAGATCGACGTGCTGGGGAAGAGCCGCCGCGAGATGAGCACTGGCATGCGACCTATTCGACGTAGGAGAGGAGCTGCAGGAGCGCGATACGACAATCTTGGAAGACATAGGCGACACGGTTAAGATTGGCGGCCGGCGAGGTAGAGCCCGAGGTAACCTACGAAGGGGAAGAACTGGCGGGCAATGCCATAGCGGCGGCGGCGGCGAGCGTGCCTCTCACGGCAGCCCACCCTGCCATGCCCCCCTTCCCCACGCCCATAGCCTGTTGCGTCAATATTAGAGATACTAGCAAAATGCCCGTGCGTTGCAACGGTCAAGGTTAGATGTTCATAGTGACATATCAAAATTATCCTTAAAATAGGTCAAGGTTTAGATGTTCATAGTGACATATCAAAATTATCCTTAAAATACATAGTTACACACATGATTTCATTCTCTTACATGTTCACTTATACATCAATAAACAACCATTATCACTTATACATCAATAAAACAACCATTATGAAAAGAGAAATAAAAACGTGTGTTACATATCATGGATATAAGTGACGAAATCATCACACATATACTTTTGAGTGCACCATGATGCTCCTATAGTATAATGCACGACTCAAATCCAACCGCGCTACATAAATTCTTCGACATTTTCCCCCAAGAACATACATTTGAACCCGATTTGTCTCATACAGATTCCCATAACATATCACGACATAAAATACTGGGGAAGAAATACCGGACACAAAAAATATATATTTTACGAAACGAACAAATGAAGCTACCGAACTGAACAAACAAATTCCGTTTCAAATCTCAACAGTATACATGTTGAGCGATCACAAAATATAATAATTTGCCGGACAAACCAAAGACCAAACTCATCCCTCCATAAATCCTTCCAACGTGAATGCAACAAGTTGGAATCAGTAATTATTTAGGCTGTAGATACGACTTGTCTGTACCAATGCTGTATTTTCAGTGGTTCCAAAGTTATCCGTCTTATAAGTATAGCTACAACGCATATAAGAGAAGCATTCAAACCAGAAGCTCGATCTGTAACAATAAATCAGACCAGCTTGATACGAAGAAATCAACCGAAAGTAGCTTACTAGCTCTTACTTCGCATAATGGATTTTCCTCGACATAGTAGAGCATGCGCCAACATCGGCGGGGCCGAGCTCCTGCTACCCTGTTCATCCACGGCCTCTTCCACAGGACCGCCCAAGACGCCACCAAGGCATGATGCTCTAGCCTCATAGACAGGCACAAACAGGCAGTGTGTAGATAAACTCAAGGTTGGAAAAAGGGGATTTTGCTGTTGCTGGCAGTCGCGCCGACGGTGGAGCCATGGATTCCAGCGTGGCAGGGCAGGCCGCCAGAGAAGGCGGCAAGTCCATGGGCATGGCATGTCGATTGCCAATTTGCCATGCACCTGTACGACGGGAGAACCCATGTCCGCTCCTCAGTGCCCCCACATCCTGGCTCTGTAGAACGCCCAGGACCCATCTCTTCAGATCCCTTGCCCATGGAGATGCGGATTATGGCGAGGAAGGCACAGGGGCCCTGCCGGCGGCGGGTTAGCCGTGGTGGTGTGGGGGATTTCTGGTGGGGGAATGGGGAAGAAAGGCCTGGGGGCATCCGGCGGCGGGCTGCCGGCGGAGCGAAGGTGGGCGGCGCAGGTCTGGCGACGGCTTGCCACGCCGGAGGAGGAAGGCAGCGAACGAGCCATGGATTGAGGGTGTTAATGCAAAACACACAACGACTTGGACTGCGGGTTGATTCTGTCCTTTGTGAGGGGCTAAACTACAAAACGACCACGTCGTACCATAACCGAACCGGTAAGTCACTTTGCGGTGGCAAATGGCGTAAATAGCCTACGGATGAGGGCTAAAATCGGAAATCTAAGAAACGTACCATCAGCTCCTCAAGCTGTATTATATAGTAGAGAAGAGATGTAGGTAGAGGATGGATGACGGTGGGCCCGTTAGGTCAGTGACACAATGCGTTTTCTTGGTCTGGATTCTATTTTTCCCGGTGCGCCAAACAGGTACAAGGTTGAAAAATAGACCGAAATTTAATAGTTCAGTGTGCCAATTTCAGGGATTCAAAGTTTAGGGTGTGATTTAGCTTTCATCTACAAGTTCAAGTTTTATTTTGGACTTTTTCCCTCACGATAGGAACCTCGGGCGGAAGCCCGCCATAACCTTCTAGATGACAATCAAGTTGGCAATTTTCATGTGTTTGGAGGTGTCGTGTTCGTTCCTCCTGGCCAAATTTGTACCTCCCCTGGATTTACCGTTATTCCCAGAGGGGCTATAATTGGATATACTATTGTTTCTGGTACAAAAGTTTCTATATCAATGGGAAATGCCCTACCTTGAGTGCGGTTTGAACTATTGATTTACGTAATTGGACCTAACCAATTAGGTTAACGACGAAACCTAGAAATCGATCACTGATCTAATTTGACTACGTCTACGGGATAGACCTCAACAGAAAACTGTTGAGTAACGGCATGAAGTGATTGAGTTCAGTAGTTCCTCGTAAAAAAATATTGACTCTAGAGATATGGTAATAATACATCTTTTCGGCAGTTTCATGATGACCAGGTAGTACGAGGAGTACGCAGCTAGAATTTTGGGCCATTAATTGGATCATGCTATAATGGGCGGCTCAAAAGTTCCAAGCACCCACATGTTAATCTAAAAGAATATGCCTTCACATGGTCATCATTTCTTCTGTATTCCTAGGCATGATCAAATATGGATTCATTTATGGTGAAATAGTAGAGCAATATTGTATGAACACGATAATTATTTTCCTAAAAAATTGCATTAGTTCTATAGAATTTATTTTTTGTTTGGAAGTACCGGAAGTACAAAAGAATGGGGGTGTCACTGGATACAATTTTACAATAACATGTTATCAGCAGTACCACTCCATGAGCTTGAAATGGATTGATTTTAAAAACATCATGTCATCATCATTACTTTTACCTGTGATTAGTCTCAACTATTACATACCTTATTTTTGCAAAACAAGCGGGTCTATTGGACGAAAACTTCAAAGTGAGCCCGGGCACGCTTGCTCCTGCATGGTAGCATCTAACATGCATCCATAATACTTAGTACTAAGTCCCTCAGTAGTTAATTAACCTAAAGCTATCTGAAACTGACGATTTTCTCGAACCTTTTTGCAGGGTGAACATGAAAATATCATAATATTCAAACTTTGAAATTGTTAGACTATTTTTCCACCGCAAAACATGATAATCAATTTATAAATTAGGCTTAAGAATCATCATTTACTTAATTAATCCTAAATTTGCTACACAAATGAACATGCATGCAGAGCATTTATTGCACACGAATATAAAATGTTGCATTTAACTACGGACACTCATTTCTGCCAGGAGCAAACGCCTCGGTGCAGTTCGTCCTCGTCCGCCTCGCTCCCGTCGCCCCTCCTGGGCGACCGGGCGCCCCATCCTCCTAGCCCCAGCTCTTCCCTACCGCCCTCTTCCCCCACCGCCGCCGCCGGGCGAAGCCCGCGCGGGCCGTCGGCGGCGGACCTCCTTTCCCCGCGCGCTAGGAGGGCTTGAGGGAGCGGTTCCCGATCTGGCAGCGGTGCAGCTTGGTGGTGGGTCTCGGCCGGCGGCGCTCTGGCCATAGCGGCGGCGGGGATGGCGGACGCGGTGGTGGCATGCCGCGGCGGAGCTGGTCTGGCCACCGGCGGCGGTGAACTCGGGTGTGTGCTGGTGGCCGGATCTGGGCTTGAGGGCCCCGATCTGGGCCTGGTCGGCCCGGGTTCTCCTAGGCAGCCGGGTGGGATGGTTAGGGGTAGGTGCGGAGGCGCCGCGCCCGCCCTACTAATCGTCCTCCACCGCCGTGCCCTCTCACTGCTGGCCGCACTCGGCTAAATCTGGGCCAGGCGGGCTCAGATGTACGACCATCCCGACTTCCTGTCCGCTCTGTGGGGTCAGAGCTCTTTGTGCGTGACCTTGGACGCCGGGGTAGCAGCCCCGGATGGAAAGGCTGTGCGTTTGGCTGGCGGCAGACAGCGTTTCAGCGGTGGTGGTGCCTCTATTTGGCTGCTAGGGCAACGAAGGGAGGGACGACGGGTGATCCTGGTGCTGTCGTCTTCGCGGTGGTGGTTCCCTAGTCTGCTTGTGGAGAGCTCGAGCTGGTCGTGGCGGTCCTCCCATCGGGTTGTCTTTGGCGACCCGTGGGTGGCATGATTGAGAGATCGAGCGAAATCTCCGCGCTTGTGTGCCGGCGGCGGCGACGACTGCGGGGGTCGTATCCCTCTTGGGGGCGTCGTTGTGGAATCCTCTCTCTGTGCCAGGCTCTGGGTGAAAACCCTTGTTCGATTCCTCGGACTCGGCATCGGCGACGTACCACGTCGTTACCCTCCTGGGGGCGTTGTCGTGGAGCTTAAGGATCTGCTTGTCACAGCTTCAATTCCTAGCGTGAAGCTTCCTCGACGCCAGCATGTGATGACCTCGTGGGTCTCCTATCTCTTACACGCGACCTCGTTGATACCGTCCTCGGTCCTCGTTGTTCGCTGGCAGGATCGGCGCTCCACGGCCCGGAGCGAGAGGGCAGGCGCCCTCTCCAGCAATTGCTTGGTGTGTTCGGTGCAACGTTGTCCGATGGTCTTATAAGGAGGCGCGGTTTCATACCTGTTCGGTAGTCTAGGTTGTCTCTTGCTAGGTCTAGCCTCTCCGGTTTTCTTGCTCGACTTGTAGTTGGGGGCATTTGCTCTCATCTCGTTTGTCGTTTCTTGTGACTTGCGTTGTAAGAGGTTTTCCTCACCACCTTGTATCAGTTCGGCGGCCGTTTGTGCCTTTATTTATAAAGCTGGTGAAAGGACATTTTGTGATCTCTTAGTTTTGTGTGTTAGTTAACAACACTGTGGATGTTTTAATCTGGTGATAAGTGATGCAGGTTTTATTGTATACAACATGTGCATCAACACCAAAAAGAGAAAAGAGTTTCTGGAGCTTTTCAGGCCGGAGTTTCCGGCCTCCAAGGCCGGAGTTTCCGGTCCCTGGACTTATCCTCGAAGAAACAGCAAAGCTGCTGAAGTGTTGCTCAGCCCCTGGTGTGGGGCGGAGTTTCCGGTCCTCAGGACCGGAGTTTCCGCCCCTGGCCAAACATTCCGGCCCCAGGGCACCGGAGTCTTTGCCCAAGTTTCTGCTGCTGAATTGTTGCTCAGCCCCTGGTGTGGGGCGGAGTTTCCGGCCCCCACGGCCGGAGTTTCCGCCCCTGGCCAAACATTCCGGCCCCAGTACACCGGAGTTTTGGCCCAAGTCTCAGACGTGAAGAAGTTGCTCAGCTCCTGGTGTGGGGCGGAGTTTCCGGCCCCTGCAGGCCGGAGTTTCCGCCCAAGGCCGGAGTTTCCGGTCACTTGGACCGGAAACTCCGGTGTGATTCTTCTGCAACGGCTACTTTTCTGGGAGGGGTATATATACCCCTCCATCTACCTCCAGCCAGCTAGCTCGCCCAGAAATCAAGATCCCCATTGTTGCAAGCTCAAGAATCACTAGATCTCCCAATCCCTCCACCCAAACTTGTTGATCTTTGGAGGATTGAAGGAGAAGGCCCCGATCTACATCTTCACCGAGCCGTTTGTCATTTCCCCCTCATTCACTTGAGGGACCATTAGCTAGGGTTTCCACTAGGAAAACCTAGCCCCCTATTGTACTCACTTGATTGTCTTTGTGACAGATTGTAGCTGTTTGGGAGCCCCCAATCCTTTGTGGGTTGTGCCCCAAATCGTTGTTGTAAAGGCTCCGGACTCCGCCTCGAAGGTTTCCGATAGTTGAAGTGAACCAAACCTTTGTGGTGCGGTTCACCGGAGAAGAGGGTGAGGCCTTTGTGGCCGTTGAACCATTGTGTTGGTTCACACCTCTCCAACGAGACGTACTCCCCTAAAAAGGAGGAACTCGGGATTACATCCGTGTCTCCGCGTGCTTTGACTTCGGTTACCTCTATCCTTGTTTACCGCCTTATTATATCGTGCTTAGTTGCTAGCTTGTCATATAGGTAAATTCACCGTAGTTGCATATCTAGAGAATTTACCTTTTGTGTCAAGCTTAATTGAAAAAGACTAAAATTGGAGTAGCACCTATTCACCCCCCCTCTAGGTGTCATACCGATCCTTTCAATTGGTATCAGAGCCTAGGCTCTCTTGTTTTGGGCTTAACCGCCTAAGAGAAGTATGACACTAAGTGAGGATGAGGCCGATCTTGCCAAGGCCAAAGAGACCATGGCATCCATGGCCGATATCAAATCGTTGGAAACAACATTTACATCGTCCATGAATGACATGAATGTCAAATTTGATGAGTTGCGTGACATGCTCATGAAACTCACAAATGCCAAGGTTTCGGAAACCATCCCACTAGAGGGTATCTCTAACTCCGATGAAGGTGATTCCGAGGAGGGTAAAAAGAAAGATGAGAAGGGGGTGGAAACCACCTCCGGATCTAAACCATCTCCTCCTCCTACCAAGCATGAAGATGGGAAGGAAGAGTACCATAACGTTCCGGGATGGTACCCTATCGACCCACCTATCACCACCCGCATAAACCCCATTGGTCCTCCACCTAAGCTTAATGCATTAGCCTTTGCTAGTTGGCAACGCTCAATGAAATCTCATATTAACAGTGCCTCTATCGAGCTTTGGAGGATCATTGAAGATGGGTACAAGGTTGCGGATCCAAGCAATGTGACAAGAAGAGAATTTGCCGAAAAGCAACTCAATGCCTCCGCACTCCATATGATTGAACTTTCAGTGGGTGAAAGTGACAAGCATTATGTTCTCAATGCCACCACCGCCAAAGAAGCTTGGAATTGTCTTGAGGTTGCATTTCTTGGGAATGAAAGCATGAAGAGAAACCGATATGAGTCTTTGAGCAATGATGCCGAAGGCTTCTACATGTTTGACAATGAGACTCATGAAGACATGTATGGAAGACTCAAGACTCTTGCAAAGGCCTTCTTTGATGTGGGGGCAACCTATGTGGATGATGCTTATGTCAAGAGGAAGTATGTGAATGCTCTCTTGCCTTCCGAGCCCATCGAGGTGAAGGCCATTCAAGGAAGACACAACTACAACGAAATGACATCAAATGAAGTTATGCAAGAAGTGCAAGCCTCCAAGGTTGCCACCAAGAATGCCGAAGATAGCCGTGCTAGGGCCATGGGGATGAAACAAGGCCCCTCACTTGCTTTGAAGGCCAAGGTGGTATGTCTTGATGAGGTTGAAGCGTGCCCAAGCAACATTGCTCCAAATGATCTTGAACCGGCTCTAAATGGTCATATAGCTCTTGCCACAAGAGAGTTTTGGCAAGACCCGGCAAAAGCTAAAGCCAAGGTTGATAAAGAGAACAACTCAAGTGGGAAGAAAGAGCTAGCCTCAAAGTGGAAGACGTGCTACAATTGTCATGACAAGAACCACTACATAAGAGAGTGTCCTTATGAGAACCGAGAGCAAAATGGTGGGAAGCTCATCCCCAAGGACCATTCAAAGTTGATCCAAAAGAAGCCCGCAAGACCAAGGAAGCCTTTCTTCAAGAAGGCACCAAGAATTGTGTTGGTGGCACAAGAAGAATATGCCACAAGTGATTCCGAAGATGAAGATGCACCTACTAAAGAGGTAGCCGCATTGGCTATTGTATCAACTTCATCATCTTCTCTCTTTGAATCCCCCAATGAGAACTTCTCCACCAACAATGCTCGTTGCCTCATGGCTAATGTCACCGAGGTATCATCTCCTTCTCCCAAGACTATGCATGAAATGAGTGATCAATCTAGTCTTGTGATTAAGAAAGAACTTGTTGCTTTCGATACTTTCATGACTAACTTGCAAGGTGAAGCTAAGGAACATGTTGAGTCTCTCATGAGACAACTATGTGCGGCCGAAGAACTTCTTCAAGAAAAGAGTAAGATTGAGAGAGAGGATTCTCTCACCATTGCCTCTTTGAATGCTTCCGTAGCATCCTTGAATGCCTCTCTTGATGAAGAGAGTGAAGAAAGATGTTCCCTTGAGGAAAGACTTGAGTCTCTTGATGCTAAAAATGATGATATCATTAATAAAATCATTAAGGATAGAGATCATGTCGTTGCTAAATATAAAGTGCTTAAAAAGGAGAAAGTTGAACTTGGGGTTGCTAATGCTAGACTTCTTGAGGATATGGAGAAGCTTGACAAGGCTCACAAGGCCTTGGAAACAACTCACTCCCTCTTAGTCAAGTCTCATGAGCAACTTCAAACTCAACTTTCTAAATCTAGCTCAACTAGCATATCTATTCTTCCTCGTGTTCATGAAAATGTTATTGAAGAAAATGTTAGTGCCAAGACCTCTATTCCCAAAGGTAAAGATAAGGGTATTGCTTACTTATTTGAGCAAAAACCACACAAAGGGAAGGAGGGTCTTGGTTATGTAGCCGAGCCCAAGAAGAAAGTGGGCAACAACAAGAAGATCAAGACCAAGCCCGCACAAGCCGAGACTTCCATTGCGGGTGGTAGTGCCACAAGGGGCAAGACCACTCGTAGTGACTTTGCGGGGCATAACAACCCCAACTATATTCTTTATGTTGATTATTATGGGGATGTTTATGCTCAATATGTTGGTCCATATGATGGTTACATTGATTACTCTATTTGGGTCCCTAAGACTCTTGTTGCTAACCAAAGAGGACCCATTGAGAAATGGGTACCTAAATCCAAGCAATGATTTCTTGTAGGACTATGCTTCCGGTGGATCGAAATGGGTGGTTGATAGTGGATGCACTAGTCATATGACCGGAAGCAAGGAGATTATGACGGAGTTGAGACCAAATCTAAATAACTCATCCGTCTCTTATGGTGACAAGTCAAAGGCCGAGGTAAAGAGTCTCGGCAAGGTGGTAGTTGCAAGGGATATCACCCTTGTAAATGTCATGCTTGTTGAGTCTCTAGGTTACAATCTTATGTCCGTTCGTGCTCTTAATAAGATGAACTTTGATGTCCATTTTACTATTGATATGGTGGTACTCTTGAGGAGCAAGACTCTAAAGGTCATGTTCGTTGGGTATGTTGAAAATGAGTTGTTTGTGGTAGACTTTTCGGGGTCTACCAACACTCAAGCAATATGCCTATTCGGAAAGGCCGACGTGGGGTGGTTGTGGCATCGCCGCTTGTCCCATGTCAACATGAGAACTTTGCAAAGTCTTCACAAGGGTGGCCACATTCTTGGACTAAAAGAGGATGTTTCTTTTTCTAGAGATCGTCTTTGTAGGGCTTGTGTTGAAGGAAAGATGCATGATTCTCCCCATCCGGGCAAGACCATTATTTCATCAACGAGGATTTTGGAACTTCTTCATGTTGATCTCTTTGGTGCCGTGCCTCAACCTAGTCTTGGTGGGAAGAAATATTGTTTGGTGATTGTTGATGACTATTCAAGATTTACTTGGGTTTATTTCTTCAAGACGAAGGATGAGACCCAACAAGCCGTCATCGACTTTTCCAATATTGTTCAACGCCAATACAATGTCCCTATTTTGGTCATTAGGAGTGATAATGGCTCCGAGTTCAAGAACTACACCTTAAATGAGTTTCTTAGTGAAGAGGGGATTCGTCATCAATATTCCGCTGCATATACCCCTCAACAAAATGGTGTAGCCGAAAGGAAGAACCGGACTCTCATGGATATGGCAAGGTCTATGTTGGCGGAGTTTAAGTCTCCACTTTTCTTATGGGCCGAGGCCATCTCCACGGCGTGTCACTCATCTAACCGGTTATTCTTTCGTGTTGGCAAGAAGTTTACATCTTATGAGATGCTCACCGGCAACAAGCCCAATGTCTCCTACTACCGAGTTTTTGGTTGTAAGTGTTTCTATAAGAACAAAAGTGTTCGTTTGTCTAAATTTGAATCTAAAGCTTTAGAGGGTGTTTTTGTTGGTTACGGTGCCGAATCTCACACCTATAGAGTCTATGACAAGACCGTTGGGAAAGTCATAGAATCTTGTGATGTGAGGTTCGATGAGAATGACGGCTCCCAAGTGGCGCAATTTCATGTTTGTGATGTAGATAATGAGGAACCTCAAGAAGCAATAAGAAGAATGGGGGTTGGTTTCCATCGCCCCATTGAAATCCATCATGAGCCTCCTCAAGCAAGTCCTAGCTCCACTCAAGTGGAGACTCCATCATCACAAGTTGAAGTTGCACCTTCTATGGAAGCAAATGATGCACCTACCCAAGAACAAGTTCAAGGCCCTCCTCAAGTTGACCAAGATCAACCCTCTCCTTCCTTTGTTGAAGATGAGCTTCAAGATGATCAAGGTCAACACTCCGGTCAAGACGGGGACTCAAATGATCAAGATGATCAAGCGGAAATTCCTCGCATCAATGAGGATATCGAAACCCGTCGTATAGCAAGAGTCAAAAAGGATTGGAGAAGAAAGAGTCTTCATCTAGAAAATATCATTGTTAATGTCAAGAACAAGGTCACCACAAGAAAACAATTGGCAAATTTCAATGAACATCAAGCCCACATCTCTATGGTGGAACCAAAGAAAGTCTTTGAAGCTCTTGAAGATCCGGATTGGTTGGAAGCCATGCATGAAGAGCTCAATAACTTCAAGCGCAACAAAGTGTGGAATCTAGTGGAAAAGCCAAAAGATTGCCTCAATGTTATTGGCACCAAGTGGATTTTCAAGAACAAGCAAGATGAGCATGGAATGGTTGTGAGGAACAAGGCAAGATTGGTAGCACAAGGGTACTCTCAAGTTGAAGGCATTGATTTTGGAGAGACCTATGCTCCCGTGGCTCGCCTTGAGTCCATCCGTATCCTTCTTGCATATGCATCACATCATAATTTCAAATTGCAACAAATGGATGTGAAAAGTGCTTTTCTTAATGGTCCTTTAAAGGAGTTGGTATATGTTAAGCAACCTCCGGGATTTGAGGATCCACACTTCCCTAACCATGTCTACAAACTTGATAAGGCGCTCTATGGTCTCAAACAAGCACCTCGTGCTTGGTATGAGCACCTAAGAGAGCTATTGGTAGACCGTGGCTTTGAAGTGGGGCAAATCGATCCCACTCTTTTTACCAAGAGGGTTAAAGGGGAGCTTTTCATATGCCAACTTTATGTTGATGATATCATATTTGGCTCTTCTAACAAAGCTTTTAATGATGAATTTTCAAAGCTTATGACCGATAGGTTCGAGATGTCCATGATGGGAGAGTTGAAGTACTTCCTTGGTTTTGAGATCAAGCAATTGAGTGGAGGGACCTTCATCTCTCAAGCCAAATATATCCAAGACATGCTCAAGAGGTTCAAGATGCAAAATGCTAAAGAGAAGAAGTTTCCTATGGACACCAAGTGTCATCTTGAACTTAATCCAAAGGGTAAAGATAAGGATGTTGATCAAAAACTCTATCGCTCTATGATTGGTTCTTTGCTTTATCTTTGTGCATCTAGACCCGATATTGTGTTGAGTGTAGGAGTGTGTGCAAGGTACCAAGCGGCTCCCAAAGAAAGCCACCAAACGGCGGTTCTTCGAATCTTTCGATATTTGGTTCATACCCCAAGGTTTGGTTTGTGGTATCCTAAAGGCTCAACATTCTCTCTTGCCGGTTACACGGATTCGGATTGGGCCGGTTGCAAGGATGATAGGAAATCAACTTCCGGGGCTTGCCAATTCCTTGGTAGGTCCTTGGTGAGTTGGTCTTCTAAGAAGCAAAATTGCATATCTCTCTCCACCACCGAAGCCGAGTATGTGGCGGCCGCTAGTTGTTGCACTCAATTGTTGTGGATGAGGCAAACTTTAAAGGAATACGGTGTCCATTGTGACAAAGTGCCTCTTTTATGTGACAATGAAAGTGCTATCAAGATTGGCCACAACCCGGTGGAGCACTCAAGAACGAAGCATATTGAGATTCGCTATCACTTCATCCGTGATCACATCAACCGGGGTGACATTGAGCTTGGTATATTCCCACGAAGATCCAACTTGCCGATATGTTCACGAAGCCACTTGATGAAGCAAGGTTCACTTATTTGAGGCATGAGCTAAATATCATCGATTCGGGGAGCGTCGCTTGAATATCTTGCATACACACCTATATCTTAGCTATTTGTTTGGTTTAGGTGTAGGCATGGACATAGGGGGAGTGCGGTCCTAATCCATTGGACCATCCCTCCCCCCATTATGCCGATAGAAAGAACTCATTTTGTCTCTATATTGTTCATTTTATGAATTGTGAGCTTAAATGACGAGTAGTGGCGGTGAACCCAAGATATATCTTCGCGGTGTCACACCACATACACTCATACATGGTGGCTTAGGCCACCGCCATCTTCTTTGTGAAGATTTGATCTTGTTGGAGCTTTATGGCCTTTTTGCCTATCCGTTGGTTTTATGGAAAACACACTCAAATGATGCTTCTTAATGTTTTCTTTGTGCCTCTTACCAAGTTTGAGTGTGAAGTACCATTTCCAGTGACTTTGTGTTCCATCCCAGGCCTATCCCTTCTGAAAACTTGCTCCTCTTGCATCTTGCATGTTCAACAACAAAATCTGGCATTTTTGAGTTGGTGGGGCCGGAAACTCCGGTCCTTTGGGCCGGAATATCCGGTCTGACTGAAGTTTCCGCCCTAAACCCGGAATCTCTGGCTTAGGCCGGAGACTCCGGTGTTTAGGCCGGAAACTCCGGTCTGGGCAGTTCTCGCAGGGGTCCAAAAGGGGATCGGGGTGGGGGTTGACTTCACAACTCCCACACACCCCCGACCCCCAACCTCTCCCCTGCTGCCGCCGCCGCCTCGAAGTGCCGCTCCGGCTGCTCCCCGCCGCCGGAATCCGCCGTGCCTCCGGCCTACTCCTCCTCACCAACGCGGGGACCTTCCTCTCCTTCGTTTGGGCTGCACCATGGACAAAAAGGGTACCTCCTCTCTCTCCTTAGGTTTTTCACCTCGATCTAAGTTTGGAGAGTAGTTCCCCTAGTTTTTCATGGTGTAGAATCTTCTAGATGGCAAGGTGTATCCTAGATTTAACCCTAGAATTCTCAGCACAAAGTTTCTTGAACTAAATCGAGGTTCCCCATCTCAGGGCCGGAGACTCCGGTCTTCCAGGCCGGAAACTCCGGTCAGGGCCGGAATCTCCGCCCCCTGAGGCCGGAAACTCCGGTGTAGATCAGACACTTTGTGCCCAGAATCTTTGGTTACTTCTTCTTTTGGTTCCTGGACATGCAAGCTTATCCCCATGCTTTTCTCCTATTCTGTTATTTCACAGGTGGGCAGAGGACAAAGGCTTCCATGAAACATCCTGAAAAATCACCAAGAAAAGTCATCCGTGCTCAAACAAGGGACAAGCTTCTTTTTGACAGCAGCGCTGGCCGTCTGAGACAGCAGAGTACCATAGATGAAGAAGCCACAAGACATGCTGCCCTAGGTGGGTTTGATAATGAAGAAGAGGCCGAGAGAGCTCATTTTGACTCTTGACCACTGTTTTGGGCATGGGGAAGCTCGAGTTTCGTCGGATGAGATCTCAGCAGTTCTATGACTTGCCATCCAACACCGATGATCCTAGGTTTCCAAGGAGAGAGCAGCAGCTGATCATGAATGAGATTTATGCCCGCATTGAGAAGCATATGGTGTGTGAGCAAAAAGTGTTGAGCCTTGAGAGCTTGGACAAGAAACCTTACTTTCAAGAGGCCGTGTGGATTGCTCGGAAGCTTGGACTTGAGAGGCTCATCTCCCATGTTCATGAAGATTATGATATTCAGCTTGTGCATCAGTTCTTTGCCACAGTGGTTTTTGATAATGATGAAGATATCACCATGACTTGGATGACCGGTTCTCAAAAGTGCACCTCTAACTTTGTGGAGTTTGGAAGATGCTTGGGATACAAGTTCAAGGGTGCCACTACTTGTGTTGGGAAGAGGATGCATGTGGACGGGGTGGCTTACAACAAACGCCGCTTGCGCCCTTTATATTCAGTTGCATCATCCGTTGGCACCAATCAAGACCTCCTCCCCACCTTCAACATTTTCCTTCGCATGGTTCGGCTCAATCTTGCTCCTCAAGCCGGAAATGTGGATGCCATTCGAGGAGGGCTTGTCAATCTCTTATACCATGCTTACAAGGTGCTCCAAGCCGGTCCGGATTGTGAAGGCCAAGAAGTTGATGTCATGGATTTCATCAAGTGTGAATTGCTTTGGGCCATTTTTGAGCACAAGAACCCTCTCTATGCACCTTATGTGATGAAGCTCATCCTCTCCAAGGTCTCCAACATCGATACCTCTCGCCTCACCAAGCATGCCAAGGGGACTCTCCACCAACTTAGCAAGCACACCAAGCAACCGTCTTCCTCTCGTGCACCTCCTCCGCAATCTAGTAGTGAGGAAGCGGAGACCGAGGCCCCAATGCCTAGAAGGAGAAGCAAGAATGCCGACCCTCCCTCATATCTTCAAGGAAGGGCTCAAGTGAACTCGGAAGTGAGTAAACTCTCTTGGTGGAAGAGAAAGTTGCTTTGCATGGATATTGCACTTCACAAGGAGAACCATGCCTCATATGTGAGAGAGAAGCATATCATTGACAACCAACAAATCATGATCAAGGAGTTGCGCAAGCTCAACAATGGTAGTATCACTCCCCTCCGGAAGAAGATGAAGATGGCAATCCTATTGTCTCCTCCTCGTCGGCCGAGACTATCCCTCTTGAGAAATGGAACGAAGACGTCTTTCCTTGGTCGGATTATGCGGATGTGACTTCATTGCCCTCCTCTTCTCGCAACACCGGCAAGGCTCCCATGAACCTTTCCGATGAGGACTACAATCAAGAAAGGGAAGGTGATGATGACATGGAAGAAAGCTCCGGGTGATCTCCATGGGTTTCGTGTAGTTATGCTCTTTTCCCTTTTTGGCGTCTCGATGCCAAAGGGGGAGAAGTAGTTCTATTAGGTTCTCTCCGGGATTTGCATGGGTTGGACACAAGCATGTGCTTTTATCATTTTATTGCGCTTGTGTCCATTTTATGTTATTTGGAACTTATTTGCATCTTGTGTTGTGAACTATGTGAGTGTAAGACATATGGATTTCTATTATGTATGGTTGAACCTACTTTATTGTGCTATGGTTATATGGATGTTTTATCTACATTTATATGCACAAGGTATGGTTTTTATCTCTAGGCTCAACCTACTTTGTGATATGTCTTGTTTATGAAATGTTTCGTTTACATATCATGTCGCCTTGTTGTGGAACTTGTTTCTCTATATGTGTGCATTTGCATTCCAAAGCAAATGACTTATATGCACACATCTAGGGGGAGCTTTTCCTTTTGTTAAACATGATAGTATGGTGAATTTTATTGCAAATCCGTGTGTTGTCATCTAACACCAAAAAGGGGGAGATTGAAAGGACATTTTGTGATCTCTTAGTTTTGTGTGTTAGTTAACAACACTGTGGATGTTTTAATCTGGTGATAAGTGATGCAGGTTTTATTGTATACAACATGTGCATCAACACCAAAAAGAGAAAAGAGTTTCTGGAGCTTTTCAGGCCGGAGTTTCCGGCCTCCAAGGCCGGAGTTTCCGGTCCCTGGACTTATCCTCGAAGAAACAGCAAAGCTGCTGAAGTGTTGCTCAGCCCCTGGTGTGGGGCGGAGTTTCCGGTCCTCAGGACCGGAGTTTCCGCCCCTGGCCAAACATTCCGGCCCCAGGGCACCGGAGTCTTTGCCCAAGTTTCTGCTGCTGAATTGTTGCTCAGCCCCTGGTGTGGGGCGGAGTTTCCGGCCCCCACGGCCGGAGTTTCCGCCCCTGGCCAAACATTCCGGCCCCAGTACACCGGAGTTTTGGCCCAAGTCTCAGACGTGAAGAAGTTGCTCAGCTCCTGGTGTGGGGCGGAGTTTCCGGCCCCTGCAGGCCGGAGTTTCCGCCCAAGGCCGGAGTTTCCGGTCACTTGGACCGGAAACTCCGGTGTGATTCTTCTCTGCAACGGCTACTTTTCTGGGAGGGGTATATATACCCCTCCATCTACCTCCAGCCAGCTAGCTCGCCCAGAAATCAAGATCCCCATTGTTGCAAGCTCAAGAATCACTAGATCTCCCAATCCCTCCACCCAAACTTGTTGATCTTTGGAGGATTGAAGGAGAAGGCCCCGATCTACATCTTCACCGAGCCGTTTGTCATTTCCCCCTCATTCACTTGAGGGACCATTAGCTAGGGTTTCCACTAGGAAAACCTAGCCCCCTATTGTACTCACTTGATTGTCTTTGTGACAGATTGTAGCTGTTTGGGAGCCCCCAATCCTTTGTGGGTTGTGCCCCAAATCGTTGTTGTAAAGGCTCCGGACTCCGCCTCGAAGGTTTCCGATAGTTGAAGTGAACCAAACCTTTGTGGTGCGGTTCACCGGAGAAGAGGGTGAGGCCTTTGTGGCCGTTGAACCATTGTGTTGGTTCACACCTCTCCAACGAGACGTACTCCCCTAAAAAGGAGGAACTCGGGATTACATCCGTGTCTCCGCGTGCTTTGACTTCGGTTACCTCTATCCTTGTTTACCGCCTTATTATATCGTGCTTAGTTGCTAGCTTGTCATATAGGTAAATTCACCGTAGTTGCATATCTAGAGAATTTACCTTTTGTGTCAAGCTAATTGAAAAAGACTAAAATTGGAGTAGCACCTATTCACCCCCCCCCCCCCCTCTAGGTGTCATACCGATCCTTTCAGCTGGGCGAAAGCCTGTTTCGTGGTGGTCCTCGTCCGTCTATTGGAGCACTTTCAAGTACACATGTGACTTCAAATGACACTAAAGTAAAATGAGTTGCAAACAGACGTACAATGTGTATTAGGGAATAGCAAGCAGCAATTCAAATTGTACCAAACATATCAATATTTGGTCATTATGGCATGTGGCGAAAACTTTAAAAAACAGTAGGTTTGTGTTTACACCAAAAATGAATTTTATTTCAACATGCATACTGTAGCCGAACGTACATTAGTTCATAATGTTATTGTTAGATAGGTAAATCGTCCAAATACCCACACTAGCATTAGTCACTTAGTAGCGGTAGGTCCCAATTATCTACTCTGTTAATGAAGTTGGAGTGTTGGGCGCTGCTCTGTATCTGAATTTCCCGCTTCAAGGACCTGATTAGGCAACACATTTTGCAGTATGAGGTTAAGAAAAGAAAATTGTATGGGTGTTAAGAATATATATCTCATCTGATATTGTTAGTTTTTCAGATATCTTCCTTGTGTATATGTCTGTGTACTCCCTCTGGGACAGTTACATATTGAATTGAGAATACAAGTTCAGATGCTCACGTGGTAACTACTGTGATAGATAAAATAACAGTGAGGCAAGTAATTACCTATTTACCTAGCACATATAACATACGGCTTCAAATGCTCACTTGTATTGAGTGGTTGCTATATCAATATAGCAGAGCTCAATCCTGTTTTCAAGTAGAAGTATGCCACGGGCCACAGCTAACCATAACCCAGAATCACAGCTACATGTAGCCACAAAGGTTAGCAGGCTGAAGAGACCGAGCGATGACTCGAGTGGCTGGGGTAGCTGGTGAGCACCCAGCCCGCCAGAGTTCGATTCCTACGGGAAGCGAATTTCTGTGCGCCTCACATAGCTGTAATGTTCACCTGCGCACTGTAGCAACACTGTTCACCGAACAATGCAATAAATCGCAGGCGCCTCTCGTCGTCCACGTGCCACAGGCGAGGTCGACGTGCCCGTCGATCCCGGAGCGCTGGTCTTCGGATAGGTCTCAGGACGTATTAGGAGTATAGGTTGTAGGTCTTGTTTAGACATATAGGTGGGGTGTGCGTGTGGTGTGTGTGCGTGTGGTGTGAGTACCTGTATATCCGATCAGATACTACAACTTGTATTCTCAGGAGAGAACTCAAAAAAAAAAGGTTAGCAGGCTGATGAAGTATGTTTTGACGTAGCAATCAACATAGCAAGGTCCAACTCACCAGCCATCCGCAGCCGAAAGTCTTAGAGCATCTCCACCGGGGCCCCTAAAGGACCCCCAAAGGTCTTTGGGGGGCCGGACACCAAAAACGCCCACCAGCGGCACCCCCCAAAGCCTCGCCCCGAGCGATTTTGTGTCCGGCACCCCCAATAGGGCCTCCAAGTTTGGAGGCCCTCCTGGAGGTGTCGGACATCGCCTCGGCCATGGCCCTGACAGCGATGGCCCGCCCGTCATACGCACAGCCCTGCCCAGGCGTTATTTATCGCGCCGTGCAGGAGGCCGGTCTGGCTGCGTTAATGGCGCAGTCGTCGACGGTTTCCAACGCAACGCGACTGGACGCCGGTGCGCATGTACGCACGCAAACCATTTACGCCGGCTAGGCGGCGCGACGGCTCCACAGGCGGCCAAGCCACGCGGCCGGAGTTGTCGATTCCCCACGCGTCGCATTAACGCCGGCTGCACCGCCCCTGGCCATGTTAAAAGCCGGCGCCCGTGCCGTGCTTATCCACCCCGCCCTCCTCTCCACCTTCTCTTTCTTCTCTCCACCTCCGGCGAGCGTCATGGCATCCAGCGGCCGCACCATCCTAAGCGAGGACGCCTTGGAGCTGCACTGCTACGGGCTCCTCGCGTCTCACGACTGTCGGCTTCCCAAAGGCTGGTCCATCTCGGCCGGTGGCCTCCCCGTGCCACCGCTCCCCGAGACGGACGAGCAAATGTGGAGGTTCATCACTCGCCGGCGCAGCTGGATGACGCCGGCGGAGCGGCGCCTCCCTGAGAACGACGACGGCCAGGCCAACTGGGGCCGCTGGCTGGACCGCTTCGAGCGCGAGCGGCGGCGGTCATCGCCAAGAACGACGGCCCCAACTCGCGCACCACGCGGTACAACACCGCCGGCCGCAAAGCCTGGTGGGGAGCAACCGGCCACACGGTTGCCTCAGCCATCGATGCGGCGCGCCGCCACGCTGCCACGGGCAGCGCCATTCCCTTCCGCCTCCTCCTAACTCCGCCAGAACGACGACGCCAGGTTGCGCGCCGCTCGCCGCCACGCGGTGGTGGCGGCATCACCATCGGTGAACGCCGCCGTCGTCGCCGCCACGCCCGCGCGGGCGCCTCTTCATCCGTCAGCCCAGGGCGGAGGCAATGCCGGTGGAGACCATCCCCTACGGCTACGACGTGCCGCCCGAGCTGCGGAACGAGCACGACGGCGACAGCCCGGGCTCCTGGCGGCGCTCTCCGAGTCCGCGGTGGACATCGAGCAGGACTCGCCGGGCCTCTTGGCGACCCTGGCGATGACGGCCTCCTCCTCCTCCGACGGCCCCTCCACTACCGTGCGATGAGCAACGACGGCGCATCCTCCAGCCGTCCGCCGCGCCACGATGGCGCGTCCTCCAGCCGTGCTGGCTCCTCCGTGGCGCCGTGAAGATCGAGGACGACAGCGACGACTGGTGGGACGACCTGTAGGCTAGGGCGCTAGGCCGCCGCAGTTCAAATTTCATTCAAAATCTTTGTAATATATAAGAAATATGAATGAAATTTGAATCTTTTAAGTTTTCTAAAATGAATTTGAACGTCGGCAAGGTGTTCGACCATTTGCGCGCGTTTGGGGGTGGGCCTTTGGTGAGTGCCGCTGTGGGCGGCCTCCAAATGTTGCCCGGACACATGTCCGGCACCCCCAAAGTCACGGTGGGCATAAAACCCGATACCGAAGCCCGAACCCGAAAAACCCAAGCCCGAACCCAACTACCCGAACCCGACAAACCCGAGCACTACATCGGGTAGCAGTTTTAGAAACCCGAAATTTATTTGGGAAATTCGGGTTTGATATCCCGGTACCCGAATTGCCTGAAAAGCCCGAAATATATTTGCAGCCCATTAAAAAAGTTGAATAGACAGGAGGAAACACAAGCCCAGCCCAAGATTCTCCCGCAAAAGCTAGGTTACCTGTGCGGTGTGCCCATCTCACGACCACGACCTCTCAACGCATCCCAGACCCAGCCGCCACTGCTCTCCTCCTCGCGTTCTCAGGTGCTCTCGTCGTTGTGCTAGGCATGGCCGTGAGAGGCCTTCGGCTCCTCCCATCCCCTCCTCGGTTTTCCCGTGCAGCCGGCAGTGCTGGTCGCCGCCCTGCTCTCCTCCTCGGTCGCCTCCCTTTTTCCCGCCGCCGGAGCGCAACCTCGCACGCCATCCCCCACCCGCCTCCCATCCTCCCAATCCAAGTCCCGATCTGGCGGCCACGGCCGCTTGCGACTCGGTCGCGGCCTCCCTTGGCTGAGTTCGGCCGGCCGCCGTCCTCGTCAGCCTGCGGTGGTGCAGCCTCGCGCGGACAACCTTCCTCGACAGAGCCGGTGGTGCAGCGTCGCGCCGCACCGGCCGGCTTCCTCGACAGCGCGTGGTGATGCAGCGCCGTTCGCATCGAAGACTAAGTTTTTCCACGCGCTGCTGCTGTTCGGGTAAATCGGGAAAAACCCGACCCGAACCCGAAATTTCGGGCACCCGAAATGTCCGGTTTTGATTTTTTTGTCACAATTTCGGGTGTGAGATCTGGGAACCCGAATTTCAAAAAACCCGAATAACCCGACCCGAAATTTCGGGTAAACCCGAACGCCCACCGTGACCCCAAAGGAGACCCAATTGGGGGTGCCGGACACACATTTGGAGGCCCCCGGTGGAGATGCTGTTATGACAAGAAAATCCCTACCCTCGTAATGAGAAAGGTTTTAAGAAGGAATGCTGTCGCTTACCTGGCTTTCGCAGTGATGTGATTGCATGCACGGAATGCCACTTAACACGCAATGAACTTCGACTTAAATGAAAAGGTAATTCATGCTAATTGTTCTACTACTCCAAATTTAAACATCATTGTACAATTAATCCAAATTGTATGTCTATCAGCCTGCAGTCGAACTCATACAGTTAGGATCAGCAAAAAGAAAAGAGCTCACACGTACAGTTAGGCGACGATCTCATGACCACAATGAAACCATGCAATGCAAAGTTGTGCAGCAAATCTGTAACTTTTGAGCAATGGTACTGTCATATTTTAGCAAATGCTAATTAACCATTTCACAATAAGGCACTCCGCAAATAGAAACCAAATGTATTTACAACTAGGCCTTACTCAACATATCTACTTTTCTAAGCTACAAAAAAAAATCAATCGAAGTAATAGCATAGGAAATATGGAACCTCTTTCCATATCAGTCGAACTCGCACCTAAAGCCTCTCATGTATCATTACCAATCAAACAATCCACAGATTTACATCAACCTTCAACGCGGAAGAAGCTACAAAAAGGCTAAAAAAAAAGGAGTAACAATGAAGAGCATCCACCGAGGTGTATCCATCACCTGCGCCTTCGGTCTGCGGCGTACTGAGAGAGCGGGACGAGCTCCGAGAGCGGCGTCGACAGCGGCGTGGCGACGGGCGTGGGGATGGGCGACGACCTGCACACGGGGCAGGAGGCGCTCCGGCGCAGCCAGGCGTCGAGGCACACGACGTGGAACCGGTGCCTGCAGTCCGGCATCAGGCGCAGCATCTCGCCGTCCACGTACTCGCAGAGGCAGATCGAGCACATGGCGTCGCCGGCCGCAGACCTGGAGAAGGTGGCCTTGGGGTACGACGCGATGGAGGCGGCGTCGAGGCCGACGGGCGACGATGCGGCCGCGGCGGCAGAGGAATAAGCCTCGGGGGACTCGGAGCCCTCGGCGACGAAGAGCACGCGCGGGACGGTGATGGAGAGGTGGCTGGAGCTGGAAGTGGGCGTGATGGCGCCAGCGAAGTGGCCGTGGCCGCCCGTGCCGGCCTCGCCGTGTCGAAAGCAGAAGTAGGAGGCGAGCAGGACGGAGGCGAGGAGGACGAGGAAGCCGAGCGCGATGGCGATGGAGTAGCCGAGGCCGAGCGTGGCGATCGAGGAGAGGATGGACGAGGAAGACATTGTGGCGGCGAGATGGGGAGGTTGTGGAATGGCATCGGCGGTGTGCGCGTGTGGGGGTCGACCGGAGTAAATGTGGATGGTGGCGTGCGTCGGTGCGTGGTGATTTTCTCCTTGCTCTCGTTCTCGTCCTGTCGCTGGGCGGCTGGCAGATCTGGTCGTGGTGGGTGGGCGGTGCCAGCGGCCGCATTTATGGCCGGAGAAGTAGCACGGGACGAGGAGTAATGGCGGCGGATGGAGATGCTCTGCTCTGGTGCTGGCCTGCTGGGATTCTTGGGAGGGACAACTTGGGAGGGAAACTCTGCTGTGCGAGTTGGAGGTCACTGGTTTGACCTTTGGAGAGTTGCGCTGGTGAGCAGTGCCAGTCGGAGCTAGGGTCAATTTCATGGAAGATGTCAGTCATGTCGCTGGTGGACGGATGATGGATCGTGAAATTTGACAAAATTTCAGTAAAAAATAACCTTTTTAATTATTATTTTCGAAAACTAACCATTTTGTGTGGCTCCCACCATTGGGGCGCCACACATGGAGGTGCAACGCCCCAGCCTGGGGCGCCACACCTCTGCCAGCGGGGCCATCCTTGGTTAAGTAGAGTCGCGCGGCGGGGCGCCACACGTAGGGGTGCAGCGTCGTGGCTTGGGGCGCCACACTTCGAAGATAGTTAAGTCGCTGCAGCCACGGGGTGAAGGGTCCACCCCGCGACCACCGGCTTCTAAATCGACCTCCCCAGACTCCTCTCTCCCTCTTTCTCCCGCAACTCACCCCCCCCCCCCCCCCCCCCTCCTTCAAATCCATCCATTTCGTTGCGATTTTTCCGTGGATTTCGGCTCCTACGTGCAAGAAGGTACTCTCCCCCATCCTCCTTGTTTTTGTCCAATAGAATTCTTTCAATTTGGTGACATTGTGTAGATCTTGGAAACCCTAGAATTTGGATATAAGGACAAATGTGTGGTTATCTGTTGACAGTATTGGTCAATGTGTTTGGGTATGATGCATATGAAGTGTTGGGCCATTGATTGTAGGTTAGGGTTTTGTTAGATGTAGTTAATGAGCTAGATTTGCTTAGGGTTAGTGCTTAATGACTAGATTTAAAATTAAAATGAGTAAATAGATTTTGTTTACAATGCAAACCTTACTGCAATGTATCAAACATTTGATGCATTTGGGTCCATCTAATTTTTTTTAGATGGAGAGAATGGTTAGTGTTCATCATGTGGACAAGGAGGCCTTTTTGAAAGGCAATGTGGAGCATGATTCGGAGGAGAAAGTGGTGTTGTTTAGCCATAGTCCTAGCTACGCCGAGTTTGTGGAGAGAGTGCGGATTGCATTGAATTGGACGGATCCAAATGATATTCTTTCTTTGGAGGGAAGACATAATGTTGGGTTCGGGATGCATCTTCGTTGGAAGACTATGCCTCTAAACTCCGAGTTGTGTTGGAGTGCATATAAGGAGATGGTGGCGGGATCTCAAGACAAGGCTCTTGAGTTGTTTGCCACCAAGACGTTTGACTTAAACCGGTGTGCCTCCGAACATGACGTTAGGAGGCCGGTTCAAAATGAGCCAGCTCATGCTCACGAATTGTGCTACACAACGTCGAGTCCACCTCCAATGACTCAACATGATTTTAGCCAACCAACAATGACCCAACATGAAATGAGCCAACTTTCGAGCCCGATTCTTCATGTTGACCAATATGAAGAATCAGAGGAGGAGAACGATGCGTCAGAGTATGAGCTTCATAAAACTGATATTGGTGATGTGGAGACAAATTGTAGGCATGAGGACATGGACCATGACATCCCTTTTAACCGATGCTATGCATCGGACTCGGATGACGATGGTCCCGAAGAAGATGTTGATGAAGATGGGTTCACTTCTAAAGAAGCCGAAATATTCAAGAAGGTAGTGGGCCAGGATCATCGGTTACCATTGTTCCGTGATCTTAGTCTCGCCAACAAAGCCGTGGTTGATGGTGGCACAAGTAAAATTCTTGGCCCAAGGCCAACTTCGAAGAAGGATAGTGATCCCAAAAACTATGGTATTGTTGAGGGAGTGAAATTTGAAAGCTTGTTGGAATTGAAGACATGGCTAAAGGAGTATGCTGTTAAGTACTTTAGACCATACAAAGTGGTTCACTCGGATGTCCAGAAGCGTTACACGGTTAAGTGTGTGTTGGGGATATACCAAGTGGGGGTATCACCGACATGGATCAATCCGGCTAGTCCAGGGTGGCCCGCAGTGGTGGTGAAGGCTTTGCCTACCGGGCGACCCAGATAGCTGACGACCAAGGAAGGCGGATGCCGGCAAGGAGGAGGCCCAAGACTGAAGCCCATGAAGCCACCAAGACCAAGACGGAAGGCGGCATACTTGCCGGCTAGGTTTAGGACTCTGTATACTTGCTGGATGCGTATTCACCTTGTAACCCTAGGTCCAGCCGCCTATATAAGCTGGACCTCGGGGCGCCTTTAGGGCAACTCTTGGATAGACAACCAGCTCATTGTAACCTGTTCACGTAGGGCACCGCCACCGCCGTGGTGCCTGAAGCTGGGTAAACCGCCGTGTACAATCCCGACCTTGACGACGTCCACCTTCTTGCCCTACGTTCACCCTCGGCTAGCAGGACCCCGTCTCCTATCCAAAATGCCGATACGACGACAGTGTGAGGACGCACATAATGGGTGTGAAAGAACATTTTGTGATCTCTTAGTTTTGTGTGTTAGTTAACAACACTTAGGATGTCTAATCTGGTGTTAAGTGATGCAGGGTTTATTGTATACAACATGTGCATCATCACCAAAAAGTGAAAAGAGTTTCTGAAGCTGTTGATTTGTTGCTCAGTCGGAGTTTCCGCCCCCAAGACCGGAGTTTCCGGTCTCTGGCCTTGTCCTCGAAGAAACAGCAAAGCTGCTGAAATGTTGCTCAGCCCCTGGTGTGGGGCGGAGTTTCCGCCCCTCAGGACCGGAGTTTCCGCCCCTGGCCAAACATTCCGGCCCCAGGGCACCGGAGTCTTTGCCCAAGTCTCTGCTGCGAAGTTGTTGCTCAGCTCCTGGTGTGGGGCGGAGTTTC
Organism: Poa pratensis; assembly: GCA_947311845.1. Lineage (NCBI taxonomy): Eukaryota > Viridiplantae > Streptophyta > Magnoliopsida > Poales > Poaceae > Poa > Poa pratensis. The sequence continues at coordinate 40,413,425 of CAMZMU010000027.1, forward strand.
CGGCCCCTGTAGGCCAGAGTTTCCGGTCACTAGGGCCGGAAACTCCGGTGTGATTCTTCTCTGCAACGGCTACTTTTCTGGGAGGGGTATATATACCCCTCCATCTACCTCCAGCCAGCTAGCTCGCCCAGAATTCAAGATCCCCATTGTTGCAAGCTCAAGAATCACTAGATCTCCCAATCCCTCCACCCAAACTCGTTGATCTTTGGAGGATTGAAGGAGAAGGCCCCGATCTACATCTTCACCAAGGCGTTTGTCATTTCCCTCATTCACTTGAGGGACCATTAGCTAGGGTTTCCACTAGGAAAACCTAGCCCCCTATTGTACTCACTTGATTGTCTTTGTGACAGATTGTAGCTGTTTGGGAGCCCCCAATCCTTTGTGGGTTGTGCCCCAAATCGTTGTTGTAAAGGCTCCGGACTCCGCCTCGAAGGTTTCCGATAGTTGAAGTGAACCAAACCTTTGTGGTGCGGTTCACCGGAGAAGAGGGTGAGGCCTTTGTGGCCGTTGAACCATTGTGTTGGTTCACACCTCTCCAACGAGACGTACTCCCCTAAAAAGGAGGAACTCGGGATTACATCCGTGTCTCCGCGTGCTTTGACTTCGGTTACCTCTATCCTTGTTTACCGCCTTATATTATCGTGCTTAGTTGCTAGCTTGTCATATAGGTAAATTCACCGTAGTTGCATATCTAGAGAATTTACCTTTTGTGTCAAGCTTAAATTGAAAAAGACTAAAATTGGAGTAGCACATATTCACCCCCCCCTCTAGGTGTCATACCGATCCTTTCAATTGGTATCAGAGCATAGGCTCTCTTGTTTTGGGCTTAACCGCCTAAGAGAAGTATGACACAAAGTGAGGATGAGGCCGCTCTTGCCAAGGCCAAAGAGACCATGGCATCCATGGCCGATATCAAATCGTTGGAAACAACATTTACATCGCCATGAATGACATGAATGTCAAATTTGATGAGTTGCGTGACATGCTCATGAAACTCACAAATGCCAAGGTTTCGGAAACCATCCCACTAGAGGGTATCTCTAACTCCGATGAAGGTGATTCCGAGGAGGGTAAAAAGAAAAATGAGAAGGGGGTGGAAACCACCTCCGGATCTAAACCATCTCCTCCACCTCCTACCAAGCATGAAGATGGGAAGGAAGAGTACCATACCGTTCCGGGATGGTACCCTATCGACCCACCTATCACCACCCGCATAAACCCCATTGGTCCTCCACCTAAGCTTAATGCATTAGCTTTTGCTAGTTGGCAACGCTCAATGAAATCTCATATTAACAGTGCCTCTATCGAGCTTTGGAGAATCATTCAAGATGGTTACAAGGTTGCGGATCCAAGCAATGTGACAAGAAGAGAGTTTGCCGAAAAGCAACTCAATGCCTCCGCACTCCATATGATTGAACTCTCATTGAGTGAAAGTGACATGCATTATGTTCTCAATGCCAACACCGCCAAAGAAGCTTGGAATTGTCTTGAGGTTGCATTTCTTGGGAATGAGAGCATGAAGAGAAACCGATATGATTCTTTGAGCAATGATGCCGAAGGCTTCTACATGTTTGACAATGAGAATCATGAAGACATGTATGGTAGACTCAAGACTCTTGCAAAGGCCTTCTATGATGTAGGGGCAACCTATGTGGATGATGCTTGGGTCAAGAGGAAGTATGTGAATACTCTCTTGCCTTCCGAGCCCATCGAGGTGAAGGCCATTCAAGGAAGACACAACTGCAACGAAATGACATCAAATGAAGTTATGCAAGAAGTGCAAGCCTCCAAGGTTGCCACCAAGAATGCCGAAGATAACCGTGCTAGGGCCATGGGGATGAAACAAGGCCCCTCACTTGCTTTGAAGGCCAAGGTGGTATGTCATGATGAGGTTGAAGCGTGCCCAAGCAACATTGCTCCAAGTGATCTTGAGCCGGCTCTAAATGGTCATATCGCTCTTGCCACAAGAGAGTTTTGGGAGGACCCGGCAAAAGCTAAAGCCAAGGTTGATAAAGAGAACAACTCAAGTGGGAAGAAAGAGCTAGCCTCAAAGTGGAAGACGTGCTACAATTGTCATGACAAGAACCACTACATAAGAGAGTGTCCTTATGAGAACCGAGAGCAAAATGGTGGGAAGCTCATCCCCAAGGACCATTCAAGGTTGATCCAAAAGAAGCCCGCAAGACCAAGGAAGCCTTTCTTCAAGAAGGCACCAAGAATTGTGTTGGTGGCACAAGAAGAATATGCCACAAGTGATTTCGAAGATGAAGATGCACCTACTAAAGAGGTAGCCGCATTGGCTATTGTATCAACTTCATCATCTTCTCTCTTTGAATCCCCCAATGAGAACTTCTCCACCAACAACGCTCGTTGCCTCATGTCTCATGTCACCGAGGTATCATCTCCTTCTCCCAAGACTATGCATGAAATGAGTGATCAATCTAGTCTTGTGATTAAGAAGGAACTTGTTGCTTTCGATTCTTTCTTGACTAACTTGCAAGGTGAAGCTAAGGAACATGTTGAGTCTCTCATGAGACAACTATGTGCGGCCGAAGAACTACCATCTTGTTCGCAGCTAACATAGAACTACCTCTTCCGCCAGCCCTGAACGGAGTCGGATTTCTTCATCTGGAAGAAATTGATGTCGCCGCGCACTTGGATGCCGAAGCCTCCAACGGGGTAGACGACGCTGCCCTTCCCGACATTGCGCTTCACATTGAAGATCTTCTTCCACAACAACCAGTTGGGAGAGATCCCCAGGAAGCACTCGCAGAGCACAAAGAAGCTCGCGATGCTCAAGATACCATTGGGAGTCAGATCGTGCATCTGAATCCCATAGGCATACAAGAGACCGCGAACAAAATCGTGCAGGGGGAAAGAGAAACCCCTGTGCAGGAAATCCACGAAGCAAACGCGCTCTCCATTGCGCGGGGAAGGGATTACCTCTTTCCCCGGGGCGCGTGTCTTCAACTGCTCCAATGGCGGAAGCAGATTCTTCTCCCGCAGATCATCAAGATCCGCAGTCTTCACCGAGGATTTGGACCAGTCGCAGTTCACCCTCCTCAGGCCGAGATTGTCGGCATCGGCGGCCTTCTCCTTGCCTCCCCTCTTGGTCTTCGGGGCACCAGGTTTCATTTCCATGGCTACGGTGGAGGTCAGCGCGGCAATGGCGATGGAGTGCTTGAGCGCGAGGAGGATGAAGGAGCTCTAGAGCGGAAAGTGCGAGAATGGCGAAGGGATAACTTTCCCCACGCCACGGTGAATTTAATATACCGCGGCGATGCTGAATCGCAACCGTTAAATCAGCATCTGTAAACGGTGCACTCCATCCAGCCCTACACGTGGCGGGCAGAGAACGCAATCGTCGCGAGCCACGCCGCCCACTACGCACGGGAAAAGAGGAAGACATCATCACGCCGTGAAATTTTCGCGCGGAGCGGTCAAATCGGGAACTGCAAACGTCGTCGCAGGTCAACACTGACAGCGGGACCGTAGTGTCACGTCCCATCGGCAGCAGAGAAGAAAGCGTCATCCATGTTGTCAGCATTGGGAAGCAACGCAGTAGGCCACGAGGCTGAGCAAACACTCGAATTTCATTCGAGTTCCAGAAGTATGCCGTCAGGCTGAGAAAACACTTGAACCCATTCGAGTCCCACAAGTAAGCCGTCAGGCTGAGCAAGCACTCGAAAAGTGCAAACACATAGTAAGCCAAACAGGCTGAAAAAGGACTCTGATTTCCTAAATTACTCCCATCGGGAGGGGTTCAGGAATTTCTTTTCGACTGAGAGAGATTTTTGAGATTAACCTCAATTACAAGCAATTCAGCTTAATCTCGGGGTTACTCCCATCGGGAGCACTGTTCGCGCTCCGATAGAATGCAGTCGAAATTTTCAAGAATTGGGCTGCTCAGCCACACGTCACATGTTCGAGTCATCAACTCAAGACGAAGCGCATCAAGGCAGTCGACAAGCGTTTGACTCACGAAGAAAGGCGTGCACATAGAAAGAAGTCCTTACCCGATTCTACGATTCGACCAAGTACTCGGGGGCTACTGACGTGGGCCTACCTTTCGAGTGCCCCACTATGAGACACCTAGTGCACGCCAAGCCTCAAGGTTAGCCACTGCAGGCCCGTGAAGGGCCCAACAAGGACAACGTACGTCCCAAGGAAGTCGAAGATTAGGTCGGTAGATACTTACCAAATATTGTAAACCTAACCGACACCGATTTCCTGAGACCTAGCCACCATATAAAGGCTAGGAGGGACCTCTGTCGAGGGTACGTCCATACTCACCACCGAAACCCTAGCGAGATCATCATCTCGCCGGGATCACCATTGTACCTTCGACTCCGTCAATACAGATCAGACAAGCAGGAAGTAGGGTGTTATCCTTCGGGAGCCTGAACCTGGGTAAATCGCCTTGCTTGTCAGCCATGATAACTACCAACACCCATAATCTTCTCCCCTTAAATCAACCCGGGTACTCGAACTTGGATCTGCCGAGGTGACCCAGAAAATAGGTTAGTCCCAGAACTGCCACTGTAGCATCTTGTTAATTGGTTAGTCCCAGAAAATGCATAAAAATGGTATAAAGTGTAAATAAAACATGTAGCAATTGGTATAATATAAGCATGGAACATCAGAAATTATGGATACGTTGGAGACGTATCACACTACCAGCCTCGCGCGTGCCGCACTGCGTCCACCACCACCGGAGCTGCACATGGCGTCCTCCTCAAGCTGATGGCACTGCTCCTTAGCTAGCCATCGATCGAACCTGTAGCTCCCATTGGCACCCTGTAGCTGCACACGATTGCCATGGCGCTTGTTGAACCTGGAGACCGCGGCACCTCCTTGTCCGTCAGTGGCTTGGCAGCAGGCCGAGCGGGCACGCCTCCATCCGCGTGTGCTGCACCGCCGTCCGCGCGCTACGTGCCCCTCCACAACGCGCACCTCGGCTCACCACGCCGCGGCCGCGCCCCTGCTGGGCCGGCCGAGCGCGGTGTCGCCGCCCCTGCTTATGGCCGCACGCCCGCGCCCCTGCTTGCCGCCCCCGCGCCCCTGCTCGCGACGCCGTGGCCGCGGCTGCTCCCCTGCTGGGCCGACCGAACGCGGCGTCGCCACACCTACTTGCCTTCGTCGCAACCATGCTGGCCGGGCCGAGCGGCGCGCCTCCTTTGCTGGCGAGCTCCATGCAGCTACAGGCCATGACATCCATGGCGGCGGCGGTATTTCGTCGAACACCTCCATGGCGCCCCCAATGTCAGCGAATTTTGCAATACATGTTTTTCTGAAAAGAGCTTAAAAGGAGAAAGTTGAACTTGGGGTTGCTAATGCTAGACTTCTTGAGGATATGGAGAAGCTTGACAAGGCTCACAAGGCCTTGGAAACAACTCACTCCCTTTTAGTCAAGTCTCATGAGCAACTTCAAACTCAACTTTCTAAATCTAGCTCAACTAGCATATCTATTCTTCCTCGTGTTCATGAAAATGTTATTGAAGAAAATGTTAGTGCCAAGACCTCTATTCCCAAAGGTAAAGATAAGGGTATTGCTTACTTATTTGAGCAAAAACCACACAAAGGGAAGGAGGGTCTTGGTTATGTAGACCAAGACCAAGCCCGCACAAGCCAAGACTTCCATTGCGGGTGGTAGTGCCACAAGGGGCAAGACCACTCGTAGTGACTTTGCGGGGCATAACAACCCCAACTATATTCTTTATGTTGATTATTATGGGGATGTTTATGCTCAATATGTTGGTCCATATGATGGTTACATTGATTACTCTATTTGGGTTCCTAAGACCCTTGTTGCTAACCAAAGAGGACCCATTGAGAAATGGGTACCTAAATCCAAGCAATGATTTCTTGTAGGACTATGCTTCCGGTGGATCGAAATGGGTGGTTGATAGTGGATGCACTAGTCATATGACCGGAAGCAAGGAGATTATGACGGAGTTGAGACCAAATCTAAATAACTCATCCGTCTCTTATGGTGACAATCAAAGGCCGAGGTAAAGAGTCTCGGCAAGGTGGTAGTTGCAAGGGATATCACCCTTGTAAATGTCATGCTTGTTGAGTCTCTAGGTTACAATCTTATGTCCGTTCGTGCTCTTAATAAGATGAACTTTGATGTCCATTTTACTATTGATATGGTGGTACTCTTGAGGAGCAAGACTCTAAAGGTCATGTTCGTTGGGTATGTTGAAAATGAGTTGTTTGTGGTAGACTTTTCGGGGTCTACCAACACTCAAGCAATATGCCTATTCGGAAAGGCCGACGTGGGGTGGTTGTGGCATCGCCGCTTGTCCCATGTCAACATGAGAACTTTGCAAAGTCTTCACAAGGGTGGCCACATTCTTGGACTAAAAGAGATGTTTCTTTTTCTAGAGATCGTCTTTGTAGGGCTTGTGTTGAAGGAAAGATGCATGATTCTCCCCATCCAAGCAAGACCATCATTTCATCAAAGAGGATATTGGAACTTCTTCATGTTGATCTCTTTGGTGCCGTGCCTCAACCTAGTCTTGGTGGGAAGAAATATTGTTTGGTGATTGTTGATGACTATTCAAGATTTACTTGGGTTTTTTCTTCAAGACGAAGGATGAAACCAACAAACCGTCATCGACTTTCCAATAAGTTCAACGCCAATACAATGTCCCTATTTTGGTCATTAGAGTGATAATGGCTCCGAGTTCAAGAACTACACCTTAAATGAGTTTCTTAGTGAAGAGGGATTCGTCATCAATATTCCGCTGCATATACCCCTCAACAAAATGGTGTAGCCGAAAGGAAGAACCGGACTCTCATGGATATGGCAAGGTCTATGTTGGCGGAGTTTAAGTCTCCACTCTTATGGGCCGAGGCTATCTCCACGGCGTGTCACTCCTAACCGGTTATTCTTTCGGAAGAAGTTTACATATGAATGCTTACCGGCAACAAGCCCAATGTCTCCTACTACCGTGTTTTGGTTGTAAGTGTTTCTATAAAACAAAGTGTTCGTTTATCTAAATTTGAATCTAAAGCTTTAGAGGGTGTTTTTGTTGGGTACGGTGCGAATCTCACACCTATAGAGTCTATGACAAACCTTGGGAAAGTTAGAATCTTGTATGTGAGGTTCGATGAGAATGACGGCTCCCAAGTGGCGCAATTTCATGTTTGTGATGTAGATAATGAGGAACCTCAAGAAGCAATAAGAAGAATGGGGGTTGGTTTCTCGCCCCATTGAAATCCATCATGAGCCTCCTCAAGCAAGTCCTAGCTCCACTCATGTGGAGACTCCATCATCACAAGTTGAAGTTGCACCTTCTATGGAAGCAAATGATGCACCTACCCAAGAACAAGTTCAAGACCCTCCTCAAGTTGACCAAGTTGCTATGCAAGAACCAAGTTCTCCTATTGTCAACTAGCCAAGGTCAAGACCAAGATCAACCCTCTCCTTCTTTGTTGAAGATGTGCTTCAAGATGATCAAGGTCAACACTCCGGTCAAGACGGGGACTCAAATGATCAAGATGATCAAGCGAAATTCCTCGCATCAATGAGGATATCGAAACCCGTCGTATAGCAAGAGTCAAAAAGGATTGGAGAAGAAAGAGTCTTCATCTAGAAATATCATTGTTAATGTCAAGAACAAGGTCACCACAAGAAAACAATTGGCAAATTTCAATGAACATCAAGCCCACATCTCTATGGTGGAACCAAAGAAAGTCTTTGAAGCTCTTGAAGATCCGGATTGGTTGGAAGCCATGCATGAAGAGCTCAATAACTTCAAGCGCAACAAAGTGTGGAATCTAGTGGAGAAGCCAAAAGATTGCCTCAATGTTATAGGCACCAAGTGGATATTCAAGAACAAGCAAGATGAGCATGGAATGGTTGTGAGGAACAAGGCAAGATTGGTAGCTCAAGGGTACTCTCAAGTTGAAGGCATTGATTTTGGAGAGACCTATGCTCCCGTGGCTCGCCTTGAGTCCATCCGTATCCTTCTTGCATATGCATCACATCATAATTTCAAGTTGCAACAAATGGATGTGAAAAGTGCCTTTCTTAATGGTCCTTTAAAGGAGTTGGTATATGTTAAGCAACCTCCGGGATTTGAGGATCCACACTTCCCTAACCATGTCTACAAACTTGATAAGGCGCTCTATGGTCTCAAACAAGCACCTCGTGCTTGGTATGAGCACCTAAGAGAGCTATTGGTAGACCGTGGCTTTGAAGTGGGGCAAATCGATCCCACTCTTTTTACCAAGAGGGTTAAAGGGGAGCTTTTCATATGCCAACTTTATGTTGATGATATCATATTTGGCTCTTCTAACAAAGCTTTTAATGATGAATTTTCAAAGCTTATGACCGATAGGTTCGAGATGTCCATGATGGGAGAGTTGAAGTACTTCCTTGGTTTTGAGATCAAGCAATTGAGTGGAGGGACCTTCATCTCTCAAGCCAAATATATCCAAGACATGCTCAAGAGGTTCAAGATGCAAAATGCTAAAGAGAAGAAGTTTCCTATGGACACCAAGTGTCATCTTGAACTTAATCCAAAGGGTAAAGATAAGGATGTTGATCAAAAGCTCTATCGTCTATGATTGGTTCTTTGCTTTATCTTTGTGCATCTAGACCCGATATTGTGTTGAGTGTAGGAGTGTGTGCAAGGTACCAAGCGGCTCCCAAAGAAAGCCACCAAACGGCGGTTCTTCGAATCTTTCGATATTTGGTTCATACCCCAAGGTTTGGTTTGTGGTATCCTAAAGGCTCAACTTTCTCTCTTGCCGGTTACACGGATTCGGATTGGGCCGGTTGCAAGGATGATAGGAAATCAACTTCCGGGGCTTGCCAATTCCTTGGTAGGTCCTTGGTGAGTTGGTCTTCTAAGAAGCAAAATTGCATATCTCTCTCCACCACCGAAGCCGAGTATGTGGCGGCCGCTAGTTGTTGCACTCAATTGTTGTGGATGAGGCAAACTTTAAAGGAATACGGTGTCCATTGTGACAAAGTGCCTCTTTTATGTGACAATGAAAGTGCTATCAAGATTGGCCACAACCCGGTGGAGCACTCAAGAACGAAGCATATTGAGATTCGCTATCACTTCATCCGTGATCACATCATCCGGGGTGACATTGAGCTTGGCTATATTCCCACGAAGATCCAACTTGCCGATATGTTCACGAAGCCACTTGATGAAGCAAGGTTCACTTATTTGAGGCATGAGCTAAATATCATCGATTCGGGGAGCGTCGCTTGAATATCTTGCATACACACCTATTCTTAGCTATATGTTTGGTTTAGGTGTAGGCATGGACATAGGGGGAGTGCGGTCCTAATCCATTGGACTATCCCTCCCCCCATTATGCCGATAGAAAGAACTCATTTTGTCTCTATATTGTTCATTTTATGAATTGTGAGCTTAAATGACGAGTAGTGGCGGTGAACCCAAGATATATCTTCGCGGTGTCACACCACATACACTCATACATGGTGGCTTAGGCCACCGCCATCTTCTTTGTGAAGATTTGATCTTGTTGGAGCTTTATGGCCTTTTTGCCTATCCGTTGGTCTTTATGGAAAACACACTCAAATGATGCTTCTTAATGTTTTCTTTGTGCCTCTTACCAAGTTTGAGTGTGAAGTACCATTTCCAGTGACTTTGTGTCCCATCCCAGGCCTATCCCTTCTGAAAACTTGCTCCTCTTGCATCTTGCATGTTCAACAACAAATCTGGCATTTTTGAGTTGGTGGGGCCGGAAACTCCGGTCCTTTGGGCCGGAATATCCGGTCTGACTGAAGTTTCCGCCCTAAACCCGGAATCTCTGGCTTAGGCCGGAGACTCCGGTGTTTAGGCCGGAAACTCCGGTCTGGGCAGTTCTCGCAGGGGTCCAAAAGGGGATCGGGGTGGGAGTTGACTTCACAACTCCCACACACCCCCGACCCCCAACCTCTCCCCTGCAGCCGCCGCCGCCTCGAAGTGTCGCTCCGGCTGCTCCCCCCGGAATCCGCCGTGCCTCCGGCCTACTCCTCCTCACCAACGCAGGGGACCTTCCTCTCCTTCGTTTGGGCTGCTCCATGGACAAAAAGGGTGTTCAGAGGACAAAGTCTTCCTTGAAACATCCTGAAAAGCCACCAAGAAAAGCCATTCGTGCTCAAACAAGGGACAAGCTTCTGTTTGACAGCAGCGCTGGCCGTCTGAGACAGCAGAGTACCATAGATGAAGAAGCCGCAAGGCATGCTGCCCTAGGTGGGTTTGATAATGAAGAAGAGGCCGAGAGAGCTCATTTTGACTCCTTGACCACTGTTTTGGGCATGGGGAAGATCGAGTTTCGTCGGATGAGATCTCAACCGTTCTATGACTTGCCATCCAACACCGATGATCCTAATTTTCCAAGGAGAGAGCAGCAGCTGATCATGAATGAGATCTATGCCCGCATTGAGAAGCATATGGTGTGTGAGCAAAAGGTGTTGAGCCTTGAGAGCTTGGACAAGAAGCCTTATTTTCAAGAGGCCGTGTGGATTGCTCGGAAGCTTGGACTTGAGAGGCTCATCTCTCATGTTCATGAAGATTATGATATTCAGCTTGTGCAGCAGTTCTTTGCCACAGTGGTTTTGATAATGATGAAGATGTCACCATGACTTGGATGACCGGTTCTCAAAAGTGCACCTCTAACTTTGTGGAGTTTGGAAGATGTTTGGGATATAAGTTCAAGGGGGCCACTACTTGTGTTGGGAAGAGATGCATGTGGAAGGGGCTGCCTACAACAAACGCCGCTTGCGCCCTTTATATTCAGTTGCATCATCGTGGGCACTAATCAAGACCTCCTCCCCACCTACAACATTTTCCTTCGCATGGTTCGGCTCAATCTTGCTCCTCAAGATGGAAATGTGGATGCCATTCGTGGAGGGCTTGTCAATCTCTTATACCATGCTTACAAGGTGCTCCAAGCCGGTCCGGATTGCGAAGGCCAAGAAGTTGATGTCATGGATTTCATCAAGTGTGAAATGCATTGGGCCATTTTTTAGCACAAGAACCCTCTCTATGCACCTTATGTGATGAAGCTCATCCTCTCCAAGGTCTCCAACATCAATACCTCTCGCCTCACCAAGCATGCCAAGGGGACTCTCCACCAACTTAGCAAGCACACCAAGCAACCGTCTTCCTCTCGAGCACCTCCTCCGCAATCTAGTAGTGAGGAAGCGGAGACCGAGGCCCCAATGCCTAAAAGGAGAAGCAAGAATGCCGACCCTCCCTCATATCTTCAAGGAAGGGCCCAAGTGAACTCGGAAGTGAGTAAACTCTCTTGGTGGAAGAGAAAGTTGCTTTGCATGGATGTTGCACTTCACAAGGAGAACCACGCCTCATATGTGAGAGAGAAGCACATCATTCACAACCAACAAATCATGATCAAGGAGTTGCGCAAGCTCAACAATGGTAGTATCACTCCTCCTCCGGAAGAAGATGAAGATGGCAATCCTATTATCTCCTCCTCGTCGGCCGAGACTATCCCTTATGAAAAATGGAACGAAGACATCTTTCCTTGGTCGGATTATGCGGATGTGACTTCATTGCCCTCCACTTCTCGCAACAGCGGCAAGGCTCCCATGAACCTTTCCGATGAGGACTACAATCAAGAAGGGGAAGGTGATGATGACATGGAAGAAAGCTCCGGGTGATCTCCATGGGTTTCGTGTAGCTATGCTCTTTTCCCTTTTTGGCGTTTCGATGCCAAAGGGGGAGAAGTAGTTCTATTAGGTTCTCTCCGGGATTTGCATGGGTTGGACACAAGCATGTGCTTTTATCTTTTATTGCGCTTGTGTCTCTTTTATGTTATTTGGAACTTATTTGCGTCTTATGTGTTGTGAACTTTGTGAGTGTAAGACATATGGATTTCTATTATGTATGGTTGAACCTACATTATTGTGCTTTGGTTATATGGATATTTATCTACATTTATATGCACAAGGTATGGTTTTTATCTCTAGACTCAACCTACTTTGTGATATGTCTTGTTTGTGAAATGTTTCGTTTACATATCATGTCGCCTTGTTGTGGAACTTGTCTCTCTATATGTGTGCATTTGCATTCCAAAGCAAATGAGTTATATGCACACATCTAGGGGGAGATTTTCTTTTGTTAAACATGATAGTGTGGTGAACTTTATTGCAAATCCGTGTGTTGTCATCTAACACCAAAAAGGGGAGATTGAAAGAACATTTTGTGATCTCTTAGTTTTGTGTGTTAGTTAACAACACTTAGGATGTCTAATCTGGTGTTAAGTGATGTAGGGTTTATTGTATACAACATGTGCATCATCACCAAAAAGTGAAAAGAGTTTCTGAAGCTGTTGATTTGTTGCTCAGCCCCTGGTGGGGGGCGGAGTTTCCGCCCCCAAGACCGGAGTTTCCGGTCTCTGGCCTTGTCCTCGAAGAAACAGCAAAGCTGCTGAAATGTTGCTCAGCCCCTGGTGTGGGGCGAAGTTTCCGCCCCTCAGGACCGGAGTTTCCGCCCCTGGCCAAACATTCCGGCCCCAGGGCACCGGAGTCTTTGCCCAAGTCTCTGCTGCGAAGTTGTTGCTCAGCTCCTGGTGTGGGGCGGAGTTTCCGGCCCCTGTAGGCCGGAGTTTCTGCCCCAGGCCGGAGTTTCCGGTCACTAGGGCCGGAAACTCCGGTGTGATTCTTCTCTGCAACGGCTACTTTTCTGGGAGGGGTATATATACCCCTCCATCTACCTCCAGCCAGCTAGCTCGCCCAGAATTCAAGATCCCCATTGTTGCAAGCTCAAGAATCACTAGATCTCCCAATCCCTCCACCCAAACTCGTTGATCTTTGGAGGATTGAAGGAGAAGGCCCCGATCTACATCTTCACCAAGCCGTTTGTCATTTCCCTCTCATTCACTTGAGGGACCATTAGCTAGGGTTTCCACTAGGAAAACCTAGCCCCCTATTGTACTCACTTGATTGTCTTTGTGACAGATTGTAGCTGTTTGGGAGCCCCAATCCTTTGTGGGTTGTGCCCCAAATCGTTGTTGTAAAGGCTCCGGACTCCGCCTCGAAGGTTTCCGATAGTTGAAGTGAACCAAACCTTTGTGGTGCGGTTCACCGGAGAAGAGGGTGAGGCCTTTGTGGCCGTTGAACCATTGTGTTGGTTCACACCTCTCCAACGAGACGTACTCCCCTAAAAAGGAGGAACTCGGGATTACATCCATGTCTCCGCGTGCTTTGACTTTGGTTACCTCTATCCTTGTTTACCGCCTTATATTATCGTGCTTAGTTGCTTGCTTGTCATATAGGTAAATTCACCGTAGTTGCATATCTAGAGGATTTACCTTTTGTGTCAAGCTTAAATTGAAAAAGACTAAAATTGGAGTAGCACGTATTCACCCCCCCCCTCTAGGTGTCATACCGATCCTTTCAGGGTGTCCGTGGATTGTGCGTGCAAGACCTATGAAGGGAACCTCTCAATGGATTCTTAAAAAATGTGTGCCAACTCACATGTGTAGTGGCAATGATGATGATGATGAGGAGGTGAAGGACACTCATCGACAACTAACCTCCGATTTCATCGGCTATAGACTTTCCAATTCTATAGAGGCATTCCCACTTTTACGGTGAGGGCTATCATGGACACGGTGAAAGAAATGTTTGGTTACTCGGTGAAGTATGGGAAGACGTGGAGGGCAAAGCAAGCCGCATTCAAGATGTTGTATGGTGACTGGGAGGAAGCATACAACCGACTTCCTAGATTGTTGGGAGCTATGGCTGCTACAAATCCAGACATGGTTGCGTTGGTGGAGCCCTTTGGGCAAAAGACTAGGGATTACAATGGTGCAATCGTCCGTGTATTTGGCCGTGCATTTTGGGCTTTCGGGCAATGCATAACGGCATTCAAGCATTGTAGACCGGCTGTCTCCGTGGATGGCACATTCTTGACCGGCCAGTACAAGGGCACACTTTTGATTACCGAAGCTCATGATGCTAATGACCGGTTGTTGCTGTTGGCTTTTGCTTTGGTGTCGGGGGAGAACCAGGACAACTGGGAGTGGTTCATGGGTCTAGTGAGAACAAAGGTATTTGAGCCTCTAAGAGAGGTATGTGTCATCTCGGACCGCCACCAAGGCATACTCAATGCGGTGGACATTGATATTCCCGGACATGCTCCTTTGCACCATTGATGGTGCGTGAGGCATTTTGTCTCCAACTTCTATAGGGCATGTGGAAATAAAGAGCTATCTGATCATCTAAAAGATTGTTGTCTCGCTTTCACCGAGCGCCATTTTGTGAGATTGTACAACAGATTGCTAACCCTCACATCACCAGGGGGTCGAGAGTTCCTAGTTAGGCATGAGTCTCAGAGGCACAAGTGGACTAGAGCATTTGACACTGATGGTAGGAGGTACGGTGACATGACAAGCAACATGGCAGAATGTTTCAACAATGTGCTCCGTGGAGTCCGTGCATTGCCCGTGACAGCAATAGTTCAATACACATTCGACAAGTTGAATGAGTATTTTCAGAAATATTGTGAGGAAACGATGAAGCAGATTGAAGGGAAGAACAAGGGGAAGAAGAAGTACAAGTATCCACCTGAAGCTGACAAATGGATGGCATATCAGTTAAGGAAGGCGGAGAGCAATACAGCCCAGTGTTTTGACAACAATGAGTGGATTTACCAAGTCAATGAGCCAGGAGGCACCGCGGTAGGAGGTGTGCAACACGGAGGGCATGCGTGCAAAGTTTTGCTAAAGCAATGTTTGTGCTCGTGCCAGAGGCCTCAGTTGCTTCATCTCCCTTGCTCGCACTTGCAGACGGCGGCACACATTAGAAAAGTGGGATACGTTGATCCGGTTAGGTTGTCCGAGTACTCGATCGAGGCTACTAAGGAGACATGGGCGAGCAGATTTGAACCTTACTTTGACCAATCACAATGGCCAGAATATCATGGCATTCAACTATGGCCCGATCCAAAACTGAAGGTGGCGAAATGGGGAAGACGAAAGACAAAACGTTTTAGAAATGACATGGACGCATGGGGTGCAGGAGGTTTCCTAGAGTGGGGCAATCAACATTTTCAGGAGCCTCGTGTGGCTGGCCGTTGTGGAGATTGCAATGGTGGTGGGCACAACACCAGAGGTTGTAGTTGAAACAAGAGATCAAAGGGAAATGATGTAAGCACAAACAACCCGGGTGGTAGCCAACATGCCGGCAGCCAACCAGGCGACGATGGAGTTGGCGGTGGTAGCACAAGCCACCATGGTAGTGTCGGTGGTGGTAGCACAAGCCGCCGTGGAGGTGGCGGTGGTGGTTGCAGAAACCACCATGGCGGTAGAACATCAATGTTTGACGAGCTAAGAAGGGGTAGAAGGCGTAGAGGTGGTAGTCGTAGATGATTGGTACGAATGAAAATTATTTGATTATTTCGAATATTGTTAGTTTTCTTGTGCTAACATTTTTTTGCTGAACTTAACGCGGGTATGGGGTTGTCGGACTGCATCGAGAGGCCGTGGGCATGGAGGAAGGCTACTGAACAGCCCAAGGAGGAGCCACCGAAGTGTTATTGCCAAGACAGTTGCAACGCCAAGCAATCAGATGATTGGGATGAAACAAGAGGACGAAGGTTTTGGTTGTGTCCCAACTATTGTAGGGACAAGGAAGAACCCAAGTCTACTTATGACCGTCCCAAGGTATGTCTCTTCCTTATGCATGACAATTTACGTATATTTGTGTAATAGTTGCTAATGGCTATTGTCTCTTTTGTAGTCACCGCCGCCCCTTTTTCTCTACTTCAAATGGATAGATTTGGTGCAAGGTAGCTACTTCAAGAATCAGGTCGAATGGGAGCGTCGAGCGTCGAGCTGCAGAATGGGAGACGAAACAAGATGAGGAGAGGGAGGAGAAGCTGAGGTTGAAGAAGGAGAAGGAAGGTAAGGAGAAAGCAAAGAAGAAGCGTGAACAGGCCAAGGCTCGTGAGGCCGAGAGGGAAGTCAAACGTGGAATAGGTCGGCGTGCTATGGAGGATGAAGCATCAGGAAAGCGCAAGGGCAAGTATCCGCGTTGGACTCAATAGAGCCTCCAACATGTCGTGTACCATTCGTGAATCATGTCGGAAACTTGTCGTGAATCATGTCAGAAACTTGTCATGAATCATGTCGGAAACTTGTCGTTAACCATGTCGGAAACTTGTCGTGAACCAGGTCGAAAACTTGTCGTGACCCTTGTCGGAGTCGGAAACATGTCATGAACCATGGCTTTCACCTTATGTCTTAATTCTGATATTCTCTTGTGCTGAACTGCTGGTCTGATGTAATCTGGGATATTTTGTGGTGTCACATGTCAAATTTGTGTTTAAATCTGGGATTTTTTTTGTGTGGCGCCCCACACCTCGGCATTGCATATGAAGGTGTGGCGCCGTGCTCTCCGGCGTGGCAAAAACGACAGAGAGGGTGCAAATTGTGCCGACGCACCGCGCCAGAGTCGACGGCGCTACACAACCAGGCACCGCGCCGGAGGGCGGGGCGTTGCATGTGTGCAGCGCCCCCATGTTCGGCGCAGCACCTTGAGCCTCGGCTCCTCTGTCTCCGGCGCGGCAAAAGACACGATTTGCAACCTCTCTATCGTTTTTGCCGTGCCGGAGAGCACGGCGCCACAACTTCATATTCAACGCCGGGGCGTGCGGCGCCACATGTTCACATGCATTGCCGAGGCGTGGGGCGCCACACAAGAAAAATCCCAGAATAAGTCACAAATTTTACATCTGACATGACAACATTGTTATATAATTCAGAACAACAAAATATCATAATTAAGACACAACTTCATGACATGTTATATAATTCAACAAGTTCTCGACAAATTCACGACATGGTTCATGACATCGTTTATGACATGGTTTACGACATCGTTTATGACATCGTTTACGACATCGTTTACGACATGGTTCACGACATGGTTTACGACATGGTTCACGACATGGTTTACTTCCTTTTCCGTAGCCTCCTCAAAGGCTTAGCCGGCGCCGGATCCCCGTTCCTCCTCCTACACCACAGCTTCTGCACCGGCTCTTCCTCGGACACGTGATCGTCGGAGTCCTCATCCTCCGACACGTGCTCTTCCGCATCATCGGCCTCGTGATCGTCGGATTGCTCCTCCTCCTCCTCCAAAGCAGGCCCCTTTTTTTGTTGATGTAGTCGTCTGGTGAGTAACGCGGTTTAGACTTCTTCCGGGACCTTAAGTGGAAGGAGCGCTGAAACGCCTGCAAGGTCATGTTATCGTCCACATTATCATCAAAATCCCCCTAGAAATGAAAGAAATCATACATGGGTGAGTTTGACGAAGTCATTTTCGGGTGACCAACATGTAGCATATTCATCATACCTCAACCTCCTCAGCATTGGGATCATGTGGGTTCGAACTAGAAGCATCACCACGGGTAGGGGTTGAAGGGGACCTCGAGCGGGTCGGCATGGCATCATCGGCGCAACAACCTAGCAAATGCGCTAAAGTCCGTAGACGAGTAGCGGCACGCTATGACATTGCGAAATCAATATCTTAGTAAAAAAGAAGAACAAATTATGCAAGACCATATGATTGTCTAACGTACCTTCACAAATGTCCTAACGGCAATATCACCCTTCTTGCCACGAGGTAACATGGCTGCCTCCTCAGCTTCACCCGCTTGGCGCTCGATCTCATTGCGCTATGAAAACAAACATGTCAACAACAAAACAACTAAACTCTATATATGATGAGACAAAATAAATTGGGCAAAAAATTACCATAAATTTGATCACGGGAGCGAAATCAGTTCGGTTGCCGCGTCTTACGGCCTTGTTGTACCGGAGCTCAACCATAGCATCATCATCCATGTCCTCCAAAAGCTATGCATAACTGTCAAATTTCGTCAAATGGTTAATTTTGTCAAATGGTTAATTTTGTCAAATGGTTATTTTTGGCTGAAGTTTCGTCAAATGGTTGATTTTGTCAAGTTTCACTGATGGAGCTATGCATAACTGTCTTGTGCTTTTTCGGTTTTTTATTAAACGGGAACAGAACTACAATCAGTGTGACACTTCCAAAAATGTTTTAGATATTTCAGAGTGGATTACATACGGAGCTAAATTAGTGAACTTGCAAAAATGTGTCTATGTACATCTGTATTCAAAAAGGCAAAACATATTAAAGAAGGCTGGTTGCCTGGTTGACACCGTGGAGGTGTCGGTGGCTGGATTGGCGAGAGTTTTTGCTTTGTTATACACTAGAAGGAAAAGATGCGTGTTGCCGCGTCTATCCTAATACGTACAATGATAATTGGACAAATAGAAATTTAGCGAGGCATAAATAAAAATTGATATCAATGAGATAAAATAGTATAGTTGGCTCACTATTTTAGAACATGATTACTCAAACATCCTCACATCATAAACATAGAGGAGTAGAGAAAGGACAGAGTTATTTAGTTGTAATAAGGTTAGGAGTACATCACTCAACAAAAAAGTTTATACTCAGTTAAGATACAACGACAATTATGAAATGTCATGAAAGTTAAATTCTATACATGGTTCTATAATTATATTTTTCTGACATGAATTATCCTAAAATAAATAACAATAGTTGGCGTAATTTATTTACATAGTTAAATAAATTGCATCAAATATGATCGATACAATATAAAAACAGAAGAACATTCCACCAAGAAATACTAAATAATTCACCAAAATACAGAGAAAACTTAGATCTTACACCGTTTACGTGCAATATTAATTTGTGTATTGGATCTAGATTGCATAAAATAAAATAGAACAAAAATAAACTGCATGAATATCACCAAAATTATATATCAAATTGCACTAATGCCCTTCTCTTAACTTATAATTTGTCACGTTCGCCACACGGTTCAACACCATAAGTTATTTTTATTATTGTATCCTCGTGGTCATGACTTTTCTACACTCTAATGATTTCAATTGAGGCTAGGAAAACATAGGTCCTTCTTAATGTATGCATTCAACCATCTACAAAATACACATGCATTTTATTACATAATCTGACTCGTTCTCTAAATACAAGTGAGATATAAGCAAATATACGTAGAAAAAGTAACATATAAATACCCACATCATCTTTCATCAGTAATAGGTGACATATAACAAAGAGGCGTATAACTCATCCTTCCACCCTCATTCACCTTCGATTTGTCGTTCACGGTTTCAACCGCGACTGCCACCACCACCGAGTCGAGCACTACTAACAACAACGGTGATATCGGCGGTCGATGCGAGAGGCGACATGGGTGTTCATGTGCAACTACTACGGGAGTTGTAGCAAGTAACGATGGACTTGAGTCGCGACATCAGGGATGGATGCGTCGTTTAGTCCCAAGTGTTTGACGGTGCCAGAGATGTGTGCGGAGAGACAAGCATTCTTTGTGTAGGGACGGTTGTTTTCGGTAGAATACGGCTTGAGTGAGGCGATGGGAGAGAAATAAGGTTATGTGGCACAGGCTGCGATGTTTAGGTTTCAATTTGTTAAAATAAAACATAAAACTACGTGTACGTATTGTACGCATTCTAGAAGATATTTTGTATTTTGGTCTACCCAAAAGGAGTAATTTTGAGGGGAAATGAGCTATTTTTCCTCTTTTACGGCCAGAATTTTTTATTTTATAAACGGAAACCCCTTCTACTTCACCAAAAAATTAGCAGATAAGTACAAACATATGTATATATCCAATAGAAAAAAATTCAACTGAATTTAAAACTATGAACTATAAATAAATAATGTGAGCTAAGTGGGGTCTACCATGATGTTGATATGTGACTTAGCAGATAAGACAAACATGTATATATCCAATAGAATTTTTTTCAACTGAATTTAAAACAATTGTGAGCTAAGTGAGGTCTACAATGATATTGACATGTGAGAAAAGGAGAGGACTCCAATTGTAGGGGATTGTATATTGTATAGATCCTGGAGGTTGCGGTTGATGGCAGAGCGACTTCCGGGTCGGGCACATGAGACGCTCTCTCTAGTTTGCCCGTAAGACGATGATGGTTGTCGTTGGAGAAATAGCCCCATTTGTCTAAATTGGCTGGTTCGGTGTGTATGTTCTTTTCAAGTCTTCTGCCATTTTTGTTGAATAAATGAAAAAAAAGGCTGCATAAATCATTTAGAGTCTCAACCTCCTTTTAGAAAAGAATCATGGTATCATGTCAGGTGTGACATCCCTACATATATTCGCCGGAAACACCTACTCTCAATTAAGTTAAAAAAGTGTTCTTAATTACAAAAATCTGGAAATTCTAACACGTGGTAAGAAACAATTTCTTGCGACCTGTGGTAAGAGACAAATTTGGTGCTCCGAAAAACACTTTGATTTTATTACGATACAGCATATGTATTCTGTTCAAAACTGTGTTGACAGGTAAAAACACAAACACTTGCAATGCAAAGATATTTTATTTATATATTTTCATGAATTTACTGATCATAGGGGAGCATATGCTCTTAGGAGTGAAAACACCATGTCCCATGATTTACGCTCTATTACCCCTATATATTAAGGGGGGACTTTTTCCACGCCTATGGTTGCTCCAAAATTCGGCCGTCGGATCGAGATCCGACGGTCCAGATCATCCAATTCGCGGGATGAACAGTTATGAACAGTGCTCCAGGGCAGTTTTGCAAAAAAATCCTCCCCAAATCTAGAAATAGCTCCCCAGTTCAGATATTTACGAGTGGAAGGACCCAGCTGCAATTACAGAAAAATGAAGGTCCTTTTTTGGAAAAGTGTCCGCAGATCCCCTCTTCCCCTCCTCTCTCCCGCGCGGCCCCGCGGGTCGCCGCCACCACGCCGCCGCTCCCCGCACGCATCGGAGTCAGCGGGGAGCTGCGCCGCCGCGCCCTCCACCTGCTTGCTGCGGATCGGCCGCCGAGACGGCGCAACGTCGCCGGGGTGGCCGCTGCCGTCTCCGCCATTCTCCGCCGCGTCCGCGCGCCGGCGGCGTCGCTCCGGCGACCATTTAGGGGCGGCGCCGCCACCTCTACGTCGCCCACATCCAGGCGCAGCCTGCGCGGCCCGCGCCGCTTCCCAGCTCGCCGTCAGGCGGCTCCGGCGAGCACCACGCCGCCGCTGCCGACCCGGCAGCCGATGACGTCACCGCGCCGTCACCATGGGCCTGGGCTGGGGAGACAGGCCTGCTGCTGGGCTGGGCTGGGGAGGCGTGACTTCTTTTTCTTTCTTTTTCTTTTTTTCAGATTCAAACTCAAATCAGTTCAAACCAAGTTCTGCAAATTTGTTACAATTTAAAATCTGCATCCCAGAAACTTTGGACCTACCCAAAAAATATTCCGAATTTTAAAAATTTCAAATAGTACATAAGGCCTCATTAATAAATTTAAAGAATAATACAACGATCTCAAACTTTTAGTTCATTAATTACAATAATGCAAAAAAACATATACCTACAAAATGCATACAGGAAAACCGAACAATTTTTTTTGCAGGTTTAAAAATATAATTCAACAATTTACAGACTACAAATCTTCAATTTTATGAATCGCAACAATGCAAACCACGACAAAAAAATACATAAAATGTATTTCCCAAAAAAAAAAATCTATCCTAGATATTCAATTTCGTTGTAAGTTCGAACATGGATTTGAAAATTTCACAAGAAGAAAGACATTTTAATTTACTAACTACAATCCTGCAATATCCTAAATGTTCAATTTCTTTCTAAGTTCGAACATGGATTTGAAAATTTCACATGAACAAAGACATTTCAATTACTAACTACAATCCTGCAAATCATACATGCAAAATGCAAAAAAAGAAAAAAATCTCAAAGAAATCATCCTCTCCTCATAAAAAAAAATTCAACAAATTTCTATTATTTGAAATCTAGGTTCCAAACAAGATTTGTTGGAATTTCTAGGAACCACGACAAAAAAATACAGAAAATGTATTTCCCCAAAAAAAATATATCCTAAATATTCAATTTCTTTCTAAGTTCGAACATGGATTTGAAAATTTCACAAGAACAAAGACATTTTAATTTACTAACTACAATCCTGCAAATCGTATATACAAAATGCAAAAAAAAGAAAAAAAGCCTCAAGCAAATCTTCCTCTCCTCATAAAAAAAATTCAACAAATTTCTATTATTTTGAAAACTAGGTTCCAAGCAAGATTTGTCGGAATTTCTAAGAAGAGATACCCCCCACCCCCCCCCCCCCCCCCCCGCCCCATAAAATATTTTTGTACGTCTTTCTTAAAAAAATACAACAGCTAATATAACTTTCTATATAAATAATGGAGCTTACCCCCCCCCCCCCCCCATAAAATATTGTTGTAGGTTTAAAAAAAACTTTCGTATTCTTTCAAATACATATTCAAATCAATACCCCCCACCCCATAAAATGTTGTCGCATCTTCTTTTTAAAAAAATGCAACAACTAATATAACTTCCTATATAAATTATGGAGCTTATGACACCTTTTTATATAAATTATGGAGCTTACGTAAAAACTTTTGAAGCTGCTGGATATTCGTGGATACTCAAAACAACAAAATATAATTCAGTACTGATATATTCTATCAGCTTTTACCAAGTATATTATTCGAGTCAGTCCCAGATATAATTTACGTTGAACCTGTGAAACAAAATTTTGATTTAAAACTTAATCAAAACAACTATTTCCCACGATGACACGACAGTGATTTATAACAACGGACTCATCTGTCTAAAAAATACACAGATATTTGGAGTATTATTTAATCAAGAGCATAGGTGGATCTGACCTGTCGGTTTTTTCCTCTTTTTCCCTTTCTCTAAATCATTTCCGGTGGGAAAAAAATCCCTGGCGGGTGGGCCCGATACATATAAATTTTTTTTAAAAAAAAGGAAAACACCGAAAAAAAAGTTCCTAATATATCTATTTGAAAGTTATATCCATTTGAAAAACACGAGTACTATATACTCACAAGAAAATAAAAACATGTTTGAACATTCCAATTTGTACATCCACTTGAAAACTATATCCATTTCAAAAATATGAGTAACATATGAAAACAATCAGCAAAATACGTTAAAACTAACTACGAAAAAAATTGAACAATCACATTTTGTCAGCATTTCGAGATGGTTCGCACGCACTCCCCAAAAAAGAGATTCAATATACAAATTATGTCAATATTCAGAGATGATTCACATGCACTTTTCCTAATTTCAATTAAATGTTGTCGTCGAAATACAAACATGTTTGAACATTTCAAACTACTCAACATTTGACTACTGTGAAAAACATATAAAAAATGCTCGGAAAAATTGCTAGATACTCACAAGAAGATAAAAACATGCTTAAGCATTCTAATTTGGCCAACATCTGGGCGAATATTCCGATATTCCATAAATTATATCGGAAAATGCTACAAAGAAACCTCTATCTACTTATATCAGAAATACAAATATATTAATTCACCAAGAATTTTCTATTCAGATATGCTCATCCAAAAAAATATGAAAACATATTAACTTAACCACACAAAAAATGCTAACATTACATGCCACATTACCGAAATTCAAATTTGAATTTTCCAAACAAAAAAACCTTCCAAAAATAGACATTAAGGGCGCGCATGCGCCGCGCCGATTCCACTAGTGTTCCTCATGCCAGAAGAAATCCAGCTCACATCATCCCTCCGTAGTCCGTACCGTATTCTAACTGCCAGGGAATGAAGTGAGTTTGCGTAATTGACCTGGCTCTAGAGTATAACATGGACGTGACACAACTGTGGTATAATAATAAGTTTCGAATGGGTTTGTTTGAAAATGTAGACGAATTCTCATGAGTGGTTCATTCTTTCTAGTACCTTCCGACGTGGACAGCTAGCGTGCTAACTCGTTTGACTATGACACATTTCATTGCTTCTATGACTCGTTCGAACCTCAAATTCACTGAATCCAAAGGATATGTATGTATGACCTGAAACGAACAGCACAAATTCCTCTAACAAGAAGCCAAACAGACAACAAAGCCACTTCTTCCTCTTCAGCCCCAAAGAGCTCACGATGGAGGTGATCGTCTCTGCAGTTCTTGGCGATATTATAAGCAGATCCGTATCCTTCTTCGTTGAGAGGTACCGCCGGCTGCAGACCGGGGCTGCGGAAGAGAGCCTGCAACGGCTGCGCCTTCTGCTGCTGCGAGTCCAGGCCATCGTCGAGGAGGCCGAGAACCGGGACATCACGAACCAAGCGATGCTCCGACAGCTCGAGACACTGAGGCACGGCATGTACAGAGGCTACTTCGTGCTCGACGTCTTCACGTGCAAAGGCCACGGAGAAGGCGACGTCACAGCCAAGGATGAGGTGAGCGACGACTCCTTCATCCTCTGCAGATTCAATCCCGCCAAGCGTCTCTGCCTCTCAGCCAGAACGCCAAAGAAAATGATGGTGTTCGGCACCGGCAAGGGCCACAACGAGCTCAGGGATGTGCTGACTAGCCTTGAGATGACTGTCGCTGACATGGAGGAGTTTGTGTTGTTCTTGAAGTGCTACCCTCCGATGTGCCGCGAACCTTGCAGCAGCTACCTGTTCTCAGACATGTACATGTTCGGTCGTCACACGGAGTACCAGAGGATTGTGAGCTTTCTGCTGCAGTCTGGCTCCCCTGGGACAGGAAATTTGAGCGTTCTTCCCATAGTTGGACCAGTAAGAGTTGGAAAGAGCACCCTTGTTGAGCATGTTTGCTACGACGAAAGGGTGCGCGACTTCTTCTCCTCAATTGTTTTCTTCAGCGAAGATGATCTTGAAAGTCTGAAGGCCACCGCGGATGCTCTGCAAGACATTGGTGTTATTAAGTACAGAAATGGTGCTTCACATGGGAGGTTACTGATTATTATGGAACTAAATGGGGATTTGGAAACGGAAATATGGAGAAGGTTGTTCTCCTTATTGAGCCATATGGCACACGGGACTAAAGTCATTGTTACAAGTAGGTCAGAGAGGATCGTGCAGTTTGGAACAACCCCGGCTCTCAAACTGTATGATTTGCCCCAAGAAGCTTACTGGTACTATTTTAAGTCGATTGCACTGAGAAGTGCTGCCCCAAAGGACTACCCAGGGCTATCATCTATAGCATTGGACATTGCAGCTGAGCTGGGGGCTTCTTTCGGTAATGCAAACATAATTGGTACCGTTCTGAGAGCTAATCCAGATGTCCTGTTTTGGCGTGAGATTCTCAAGCACCTCAGGGAATTCAAAAACAAGCATTTACTTATGTTTGGCGAAGATCCACTTAATCTCGTGCGGAGAGACCAACCTATATATCTCTGGAGGATGAAGCGCAGTTGTGATGTCCTTATAGCCCATCGCTGTTATCAGGTGTGCTCTACCCAGCACAAAGTTCCCGAGCTAACACTGCATGATATTATGTGTGGAAGAGTCATGCCTCGTAAAAGTTTTGAAGTCCTTGGATGGAAATCTCAGATACCTCCCTACTATAGCTACCTGCTGAGCTGCAGCATAGTGACATCTGGACATATGGTGGTGAAGAAGAAGCGCTCTCGGTTGCAGAGTATCTGATCCTTGATGCAGGTGTGCACTTCAGGAGTTGACTATAGGGCTATGTATTTCTATACTTGTATGTTGTGCATTCAGTTATCTCCAATGTGTGCAGAAAGACCTGATATGAAATTTGGATGCTAGCAACAAATAACCACCAAACAGTGTAGCATATGGTTAGAGTTGAAGTGAAATTATGTAACTTATATAGTTAAAACTTAGAACAGCATGCTCCGTCATGTCCATGGCTGTCTTAACTACTGAACTGAAGCAATCTGGGGTATGATAGTGATATAGCTAGCTGCAGGTGCAAGTTTTCTAGGTACTAGATGACCCGTTGCGCGACTGCGCAACGCCGGATGCAACTACCACATTGTTGCCAACTAATTTTGACTCCAATCTAATCAAACAAAAGGCGTGACCTACATATGTAACATTTACCAGTCACATTCAGGTGTTCTGATAATCTACAACAAAATCATATATAGAAGTCAAAAGATTCATTAAACAACAAAATTAGCCAAAGCCTACAAAAGTGGCTAAATATCAATGGTCAGCTGTAGCTTACTTTCTTAGTCTATTACATAACATAGCTGGGGATGGTTCATGCAGAAATAAATAATGTCTTAGTCTATTACATAACATGGTTGGGGATGGTTCATGCAGCAATAAATATTGTCTTAGTCTATTACATAACATACTGTCTTAGTCTAATACTTCATCTCCTAGCCCAGTTGCCTTCCCTTTATCTTCATCATCTTGAAACAGAGGCTTGCGGACTTTGGAATCAATCAGCCCAGTACTCGTCCTGCAATAGAACCATAATAGTTGATAGTAGAACCCTAAGGTAGTTGTCTTATTTTGAAGACAGAGTGGTAACCCATAATGTAGTCTGTTAGTAGAACCTTAGAGTACTTGGCTTGTTAACTGAAGGCGGTGATGCGAGAGTTGTGAAGCTACATTCAGGCTAAAAATAATAATATGCAAAAAGTTAGAACTAACGTGGAGATACTAAGATTATTCAGGGTGTTGCAAAATAGATATATTTCTGAAGATTAACATAAATGAAAGGAAGCATGCTTACATCGGTGCGATTTGGTTTAGCGTACGTAGCCTCATTAGATAGGTCAGTAACAATAGATATGTCTTCTGAAGATGAACCATCTAAAAAAGGAAGGCTGGGTAGGGTAGCAGTATTTTTCTGAGAACGCTGCGAATCAATGATCAACTTGTGTTCTTTTCCGGTTAAAGGCAGCATGGGCTGGCACGGGGTCCGGCAATCAAATTATTCCTGCTCAGAAGAGACCACATATCCATGCAAGTCATATGAGGAAGCAGCAATGAAAAACAAACCAAGACAATAATGTAAACGGCTAAAGGCGTAGAGAGACATACTTCTTTTCCGACGAAGAAACTTCAGAAGGTCTGGAGGGAAAATAAAGGGCTTATTCGTCAGAGAAGCAAAACCTATCCCACGCGGTATCTCCTGATTGAATTTTGTTCGAGACAATATCAACATAAGGTATAATATCTATCAGTACAGTAAGCAACACTATAGTAATACATTCTGGCTCAAATTTAAAACTCAGCTAACCTTGGTGCCAACATTTTGTGTTACATGGGTAGTACCAAATGGAGCCAGGAGTTGTTCACCGGTGCACTTCTGCTTCATGGCACAAACAGGAGTAGAACCAGATTGTGACTTCTGCCTGCATTTATATTATTGATCAATAGGCGTTCAGTGAACTAAAGAGTATTGGTGTGATAGGGCGTGACTAAAAAAATTACTCACATTCTATCAGCTGGCAATGGTACATGACTTGTTGATTCCTTATCACGAACTGTATCTTTAACAACCTGAGAAAACAGGTGTACAATTGAAAAATCTAAAAGTAAATAGCTAGTAGCTAGACTTTGTTCACATATATCTCTGGAATGAATGATTAATGAGGAACAGTGAAGTACCTCATCAGTCTTCACAAAGTCTTCTATGCACACTCTCGGTAGAACATCTGTCCAAGAAAGAGATCAGAATATGTGGTCCAAAAGACATCACCTATATTGGAATGTCAAGATATAGGTGAGGAGGATAACACCTGGGAAATGTCGAGGCATATCAGAGGGCTTCGGGAGATGAGCTATGGGAGTCGGCGCATAAGTGCAGAATGGAAATTCTGCCTCTAGGCCAAGTCTCCCAACAACAGAAGTGTATCTTGTAAATTTAATCATGGTCTGACTCTCAACCGGCATGAAGACATATTTCTTTGGAAACACCAAGAACTTGCGAGATCTTCCTTTACTCAAGCAAGTTCATGAATAGTTCAACAAATTTTCCGGAATCTCTACATACATGTGGTTACCCTATCAAAGAAAAAGGAAAACCATAAAAAATGATAATAAAGCTTGTTGGTAAGGATCTGCATCATGGTAGGGACAAAATAAAGGAGAGCATACACCAATGGCTAGTATCTCAATCACGAATCAAAATGAGTTTTTGTTTGTTGAAGACAAAGAACCACCTCCAGTGCAAGCATGGAGAAAATGCAAAGCTGTGCAGACACTAATAGTAAACAAAAGAACTGAAATGACACGCAAGTAGCAGCAAGAGGAATAGCAGTACAATAAAATTGCACATGCAAGTGATTTATCAGAGCTACTCTCCAAAGGTGAAACCTAAACAACAGGGTAAATTAAGATAACAGCAAGGACAAAAGAGTGACTACCATTTTTCCACAAGTAAAAAAATCTTACTAACAATAATAGACCTAAATAAGTTAGCCAAGAAAATATTTAACCGAAACAATTATATTCTTACTCTATATGTGCCTCTGAAACTAATTAGTCCATTATCTTCCTTGAAAATTGAAGTTTTTGCCTTAGGTAAATATATCACATAAATGAATTTCATAAAGAGCGAGTAGGGGACTACTGCATGCACAAGGGAAAACAGATTTGTTTAGTAATAATGAAAAAATACAGGCATCATATAGTTAGTCAAATGAAATCATACAGGTAATCGGAAGAAGATGGTGACGGTAAAACAGAACACAAGTAACTATTAAAACCTCTAGTTTGATTTAGAAAGGTTATCTTTTGCCCACCTCACTCACACTCTTTATTGGGCTATTACCAAAAAATAGAGTTACTGTGTCTTCCTCGCAGGACAAAATACGAACAGGAAAGAGCCAAAAAAAAATCAGTGAATGTTAAAAGGTATGCCAGCAATCTAAATTAGGTTGAATTGGCTTAGCAATCTTCTCTCAAGCATTCAACAATGACTCAGGGATACCCACAGCTTCATCTGGGGGCAATTATATATGCAAGAAAATTTAAAGTATGCCATCCTTTATTCTGGACCAATTTTGTTCTTTTCTTATGCAAGTGGCTGCAGGAATGCTTAACATCAATTGGATGCATCAAGCACGATATTTAAGATCGACACAACATAGCATAGCAGATATTTACTGAACACCTCAAGTTGCACAATTCGTTCAAACCTTTGCAACCTAATGCACCGTTTGGTTATATAACAGATATAAACAAGCCAATCAGGCTACAAATTTGAAAAATGTTTTCCTGGTTAAGTGATAGGCCCTCATACAACCACTCGCACAACTATAAATGCATTGCCCTTCCAAAGAATCTAAATAGGACCTTGGAAAAAACAGGACAAAGCAGTATGTATCTTTGTGCGCATAGTATGTGAAGAAACCACTAACCAAGACATGATAAATTATAGATGCATACGTGTCTAGTTCACAGGCCATGAAGAGATGGACTATGGAAAAAATGGCAAATAATAAGGCAATTACCTGTAATGATCTATATAGATAGCGGTTGCGGCCAGCAAGGGCTGAGGTGATACGGAAGGCAAGTAGGAATCCCCATTTAAAAAGGCCTGTGAGTCTAAGTAGTACCAGAAGTTAGTGTAACACATATAAGTTAGTGTAATAACACATATAAGTTAGTGTAACACATATAGGTTCTAAAAACAGAATTATATAGCCTGAAACTACCATACAAATGGCTATTTACTCTAGCCAAATTGATCCATAATTGTGGTTTCCACCAAAATATGCTACCATCTACGCCATTGCATTAGAGTTAAGAACAAGATCAGGTAATGTAA
Source organism: Poa pratensis (assembly GCA_947311845.1). Classification (NCBI taxonomy): domain Eukaryota; kingdom Viridiplantae; phylum Streptophyta; class Magnoliopsida; order Poales; family Poaceae; genus Poa; species Poa pratensis. The sequence continues at coordinate 40,443,090 of CAMZMU010000027.1, forward strand.
TGTAAGTCTTATTCAAGCAACCGAAACACTAAAGCTTATTAGGAAATGCATATATGCATTCCCGGCGAAGAAATCAAAGGGAGGAGGTATTCACCTGGGTGTTGCCGCATCGGTGGAGCGAGGCCGATGCAATGATGTGTAGAACGAACCTCCAGAATAACTGGAATGAGCAGTTGGTGCTACTCTAGTAGCTTTCTCCTGGTACATGAGCTGGGTGAGTCATTAAGATTCTAAAGAAATAGATCTTCAAGATATAGATTAACAACATTACCTAACATATATCTTGTTTCTTCAAAGAGCCTATTAGTTAACTGATACATTTTGTTTTGTACTCATCCTAGTGTGCCTACCTAACATTGAGCCTCTGCCTACCTAGCCGTGTTACCAAATTTTGAGATTATCTGAGGGTATACAAAATTGCCACTCTGCAATACCTATTGAGTATCTCGCTCATTGACAAATGATCTGCCTATCCTGAAGCTCATCAACTGAAACCATATGGAATAAAAAAGATTCTCAAAGTCCTTTCACAAATAACCAAATTCAAATAATCGCAAAGTTATAAACCTGAACCAAAAAGTAGACGATAAGGAAGCACAGGCTTATGTGGGTGTTTCAACATCTTAGTTATCATCAAAAGGCGGTGTACCCATTTTTTAGCTAAACCATCACTAATTGTACAAGTAAATACGTGAGGCGTTGTGGTGCCCCTAGCGGCACAAGGGCCGCCTTAGGCATCCCTTGCTGTTCTCCATTGGAAAGAACAAAGCATCCCCTAAAATAGGAGTATACCAAAGGTTTTCATAGATTACATCAGATATACAAAATTTAAAAGTGTGATGCTAGAAAACAACAAACATTTGACAACTGAAATCCATGTCGATCATAAGAAACCAGTAGGATTTAATTTCACTAAGGTGTATTGCGAAAACCCAACGTCACAGATAACATATAAAGATAAACTCCCACATTTTAACAATACTCTTTTGGAAGGAAACTTGAGCCAAGTCATTGGGGGCATGGAAGAATCTTTAGTGCCTTCATTAAAGAAGTACCCATGTATAACTGAATTCAGAAATCATAAGTTCAGGGAAGGCAAGAAAAAATTGGTACTAAATATGCCAATGTTCTAAAATTCGGTTTGCTAGACATATTCGAAGGAAAAACTTAATAAGCATTGATATCGTACATCAAGCGACATGGTGATTCAAGTGTTTCCACTCTGGTGTACAACCCAAACATGCCAAGAGGAAACAAACAATGTTTACCAATGTATACATTGGGTCCTAATATACATTTTGTATATGGACAAAAAACGGATGAAAGGAGCAAAAATGGATCCAGAGGAATACATTTAAAAAATATCAAATGTTTACCAAGTTGATGAACTCAGCATTCCAATTCTTGCTACACCACAGAATCCATCCGAAAAATGCAAGCACAAGCACAGGCACAAGATTTAGAAAGGAATGAACAAGGTGAGGAGGGGCAATGGGAGGGGGTAGGGGCCAGGAGAGAAGAGAGGAATACCAGCAACTATGCAGGCGCCCACGGATCCTCTTATTCCTCTTTCATCTACTCCCTCTGCCACATCCGCCGCATCCACGAGCTACAGATCTTTGGGGAAACAGAACACTACTACTTTTTTGTTGAAGGTACTACAACGAGTAAAATGACATCCTGAACCAAAATTTATTAAGTAACTTTAACCAAAGGTAAGTATTAATTCTATGCAAAAATGATACAGTACATACATGATGATGCCTAGTTAAACTAATAAATTGGTAGCATCTGTTAGCCACGAATAGTAATAACATAGTACCAAAAGGATTTGTTATCCAATTCCGTCTCTAGAGAGTAAAATCACATTGCTCCTATTTTCTTAAATCTTAAAATAATAAAACAGTACTAAAGGCTGATCATCAAAATCTGAGCGCTCACCTAGTACTGGGAGAAGATCCATGGCATCCTCTCAAGGTCTAAAGCCTCTAATCCCTGCACCTTAAACAAAATACAATGATGAATATGTAGAAAATGTACGTGAGAACAGCTGATCTTCTCTCATCCAGCACTCCGCATAACTCAACCTTCAGCCAGGTGACCTGCAGTAATACGACTAACAATTAGCAAACTACAGCAACCACGTGAGTTGTTGAGCTAATACTAAAGGTAGAAATAGAAATGACAGGGTCACAGGTTGCAACTACTTGAGTGGCAACGACTCAAGCTCAGAATTGATTGTCAAGCCACCATACAGGCATATAGAAACACAGCTTCCACATACTCGCATAATGAAAGAAAATCAAAGGACATAGAAGGAGGTACAGTGAGGACTTAGCCAGCGAAGGTTGCTTACCATCCTTATCCTCATCCCTCCGATGTCCTGTCCCCAGCACCCTAGACAGCGCTACAGATTCATCGTCAGAGACAAATGGCTCCTTCATCTCCCTTGACAGCAGCACATGCCGGGTTTCATCTCCTAGGTGGTGCGCGCCGCTGCGCTCGAGCGCCTCCAGGCCATCAGCGTTTAGGACACCCGCGCCGCCGCCGTCCAGGCCACACACGAAGGATAGGATGAAAATGATGGTAGCAGGGGAACTGTATACCTGAACAAAAGCAAAACAGAAGATTAGCTCACAGGCATGGAAAAGTCTCCATGTAATTTTATTTAGGTCTTTTTATAAGCTTGGGAATAACATGAGAGAAAATTAGCTCACAGGCATGGAAAAGTCTCCATGTAATTTTATTTAGGTCTTTTTATAAGCTTGGGAATAACATGTGCATAAGATGGAAGCTCAAATGCTATCAAAAAACAGAATGCTAACAACATAGCAGAGATGATACAGAAATATCCAAAAAAATAAATTATTCCTAGCTTTATAAAACATGTAAGCTATGAGGGACTCATAATTCTGTCCAAACAGCAGGAGAAGCTGTCTTTAAACAAAAGAATAACAACATCTCTGAGAAAAATAGTACACAAGTTCTCCATGCGTCAGAGAACTTTAGTACACATGCATACCACAAAACAAAATTCTACCTTAGACTGGAAAGCTGAACATCATCACTGCTCTTCATAATCATGTCACGACAAGCCTTTCACCGGAGGTTAATATGAGAAATTGTGAGATCCTACCGACTCAATTTAAGTCGACAGTCCCTTGTCATATCAGCCACCACCCCATGACTTTCGCATTCATCAGGTTATCTACGAAATATTAGAAACCAACATTAGCTAAATTTCTAGCCTACATGCACACAACTTAACAGTCTCAAACAGCTATTTATTGGCAATTTTTTTTGTCTCAGTGATCTACGAACAGAAAATACTGGGGCGCATGGTCTTGCATTGTTATGAAACTGTTATCGAGTAATGTCAGCTTGGTGGTTTACATGTTTGGTACAACCAATCCCACTCTATTTTAGTATGTCATGTGATTGTTCCATCTGCTGTATGGATGGTGAAACAGTGTAAGACTAAAAATTCCCCCCTCTATGCACATCTACTGAATCTGTAAATATACGAAGAGCAATGCTAACTATACCTCCATATAATCATACTGGATGGGAGAATAATATAACATCAAATCCATCACTTAAATATAGAACATCCATACCAAGCTATGAATGAGGTAAATATTATTAGCTTGGTATATTGAAAAATGTTTCTTTCAGCTCTTGTGCTTGTGCAACTTACTCCTAATACAAATTGATGAGAAGCCAGAATTTCTATACTGCGCCCTTGGAAGGCCAAGTTTGTCAAGCATTAAATCTAATATTGTCTTGCTAGGAACTTTCATCACTTGCAAAACGGGCTGTCTTGTTTGTTCATCATCTTCGGTGAGTGTCATAGGACACTGACATAGGTGAACAAAGGAAAGATAGATCTTAGGCATCAGAACATACAGAGGTATTGAATTCATAAACTTAATAATAGCGCAAAGATCTGTGTTTGCCAAATAGCTGCACTGTCTGAAAGAAATATATAAGAACGCAAAAAAGGAATATCAATGATGGCTAGGGGCAAGCAAAGAAAGCAATATCACGGTGTGCTTTTGATGTTTGGGAGTCATAAGCTAATTCATTGAATACATAGAAGCATCTCGACAGATAATAATCATGCTAATGTAAGGATGATTTAGTCTCGAACCAAATGGACTGAACTGCACTTGTAAGTAAATAGAACTAATATTCGTTATGGATGATGTTCTATTTCCTGAACAAGCAAACTTTCTACACTATATAGAAACGAACACTAAGCCCAAGAATTCCAGTCCAGGAGCAAAGAAAAGGAATTTATTTGCCACAAGAACAGAGCCTAGCATGGTGAAATGAATGGAGTAACCTAAGGAGGCAGCTGTACTCTGTTATTAGTCGATGAAGCTGATCCAGCCGATTCGTGAGCGCATACTCCGCTAGCATACATGCTCGCCCAAGGGAACTAATTTGAGGAAGAGGAACTCCGGTCCTATTTGAAGCCAGAGAGAGGGAGCCCCGGATCTTGGTCAGCGGGGACGACTTGGGAGAGGAGAGGAGGTGTGGACCACCTCGGGCAGGTCGCGTCGTCCAGCAGCCGCCGCCGCCGCCATCTCCTCGTGTAGCGGGACGGCAGACAGCTGGAGCCTCGCGCAGCTTCTCCTGCTCCTCCCTCTACCACCGGCGGCGCCCTCCCCTGGAAGCGCATGGCCCCCGCTGGTGGACGAGCTGCACACGCGCAGCGAGCTCCCGTGGCCGGTTCCTCAAGTTGTGCGGCAGCGATCTGTGGAGCCCAGCGGCGGCAAGAACACGGAAGCGCCCTCTCTGGCATCGACCACGGCGATAGATGCGCACGAGTCAGAGAGGGCGGGGATCTTGCAGAGGAGACAGATGAGCAAAATTTTACTGCAGAAACAATATGATGAAGTAAGAGGAAAAATTAAAACACCGCAAAAACGCTATGGAGGCATCGCACCTTGGTCGCCGTCGTCCACCAGCCGCGGCCTCCATCGCCGACCCGCTGCGCGCGGCCGGCCTCCATCCTCCGCCCGTCGCGCCCTCGGCCGACCACCGTTGTACTCTTCCCGTGGGTCGTCTGTCCGCTGGTGGACGAGCTGCACGCACGCGGCGAGCTTCCGTGGCTCGTCGCCCTGCTCTCGATGGTGGGCTGGAGGAGGCAGCCGCCACCGCTCGCTACCGCTGGGAAGGAGAGTTGGGGGAGGGGTGGCGCCGGGCGTGGCCGTGAGCTCGCGAGGGGATTGGGAGAGGAGAAGCGCGAGCACGATTGGCTAGGGTTTCACCGCGGGATGCTTTTGTCCCACGCGCCAGACACCTGACGAGCCCAAAGCAAAACGCCTCTTTGCCACGGCGAACAGACAAGCGTGCCACGGCCGCACGCGCGCACGTTCGGCTGACGACCCTGGCCCAGAGAAAACCGGCCCCAGCGGTCAGTGCCTGTGCCCCTTGGTCGAATTGTAAGAAACGAATTCAGCGCATCGAACGGCCCCAGCGGAAACAACACGACGATTTCACCCATCGAACGCACGGAAACGATCGCTCGGGGCAACCGGGGGGGAAATGGCGGGTAGACTACGGAGCTTTATAGAAGAGATATATGCATGTCTTACATGAGAATGCAGTTTTATAAGTTAGTGTGGCCACATCCCACATGTCCATCGTACGTGTGCCTTACTTTTAACATATCTCCAATTCCATTCTGAACGCTTCTCAAAAAAAAAAAAAAATTCCATTCTGAATGGAGTCATTTGTGTTGTAAGGACTGGTGTATCATTTCCGAGCTCACACCTACAAACTTCCTCCTCCTAGCATGACCCCTCATGACCAATACAGTATGGTTCATCAGGTGAACAAGTAGCTCAGTGTTGAAGTCCATTAAACCTTTCGAACCCTAGATTACTGCACTTATAAATACTAATTGTCTAACTGCATTGAGAAATCTTGAACAATTCAGTGTATAGAACACCATAAATGACCTTGAACTTCATTGCATCTGTCCTTGGCTCACTGCATTCAGAAATTTTTGGCACCTCGAAGCATCATGCTTACCACTACCAACACTCTAGACGTAGTATTACTGATCAGGGGAACAAGTAGTAAAACGCTGAAGTACATTTAACCTACAATACTAAGATTATTGCACTGATAAATACCGGCTGAAATCTAGAGCATTTCAGTTCCCAGTAAAATAAAACACAACGAGTGACCTTAAACTCCATTTGCGGTGTTGCGTCTGTCATTTAATTTATGGATTTGATCATATCCCCAGACAAAATTGGGTGAGCTTTGCTCATATGTGCAAATTTGGATGGCCTTTGACGATTTGACAAAAGGTGGCATTCGTTTCTGCACACGTGGTCTACAACTTTGAAAACAAGGACACATAAATTCATTATTATACGGCCGTTAATTCCTTTTGCGACAATATGGACTACGACAGGTGACGTATCAGTTAATCGAGCCTACTGAAGTGTTGGACCAGACTGGTATTACTACTATATTTAAAGAGCAGCCAAATCGCGGCCTCTCCGCAGCTTGAGCACTGTTCATATACAGTATTTACTGTTCATCTACAGTGCCATGGTGGGTCCCACATGCCAGTCACACATCTCACCGTTATTTCGCGAAAACACCCCTCGCGCGCCATAATTTGTCCCGTGGTCCACACGTACACGAAGGGAAGGACCTACAAGCAATTACGAAAAAATCTAAGGACTTTTATGCAAAAAAAACCGCCGAGCCCCCTTCCCTCTCCTTCTCTCTCGCGACCGTCGCGTCGCCGACGGCGCCGCCACGCTCCGCCGCCGCCATGAGCCTCCCCGGACAGATCGACGCCGACGGTCGGCTTCGCCGTCGTCTGCTCCACCTCCTATCCGACGGACGGCTGCCGTGGCGTCGCGCCGTCGCCGGAATCTCTGCCGCCGCAACCACCGTGCTCCGCCGCGTCCACGCGCCGCCCCGGCCGCTCCGGCGACCTACAGGTGGCGGCGCCGCCCCTCCCTGGTAGCCCTCCTCCATCGCGTCCGGTGAGCGCACGGGAGCGTGCCCAAGCGCGGTGGCGCGCCGCCGGCGTCGGGGTCGCTGCCGCGGCGGAGCCCGCCCCTGGTGACGTCATGCTGGCGTCGCGACGACCCGGGCTGGCCTGCTGGGCCGCTCGCGGGCTGGGCCAGCTCCTCTGCGGCCGGCCGGCCCTTTTCAGTTTTTTTTTCCTTTTTTGTTTTCCCGAGAACTTTTACAATTTTTCAAACACAACTCGGAATTAATTCAGACAAAATTCAAAAAAAATTGTGGAAATCAGCATGGTTGTTCTACGGTATTTGGACAATTTTCGTAAACCACTAGATGCTACAAAATTATTTACTTTTAACATATCCATCAATATTTCAAAATGACCACCAGTTTAAATACTAACTATTTATTCGTAAATTTTGTTCCACAATTTCTGAACAGTTACCAAAAAATACTAAATGCTCTAAAATTAGTTACTACAAATGTATCCACCGAAATATTAAAATAGGCACAAATTTAAGTACTAAATTTCAAATTTGGAAACTTCAACCATTTAAACGACCTCCAAGCCTGATCATTTTACATATGTAAATAAAACCCGAAAATGCAAACATTTTCCAATTTGAACAAATTTCCGAATACGAACCCTTTCGACAGCCAATTTTTAAAATTACAACAATTTCCAATCCTAAAACCATACTTCAATACATCCGCTTTCAAATTTAAATTAATGCTTGAAATGGCTAATATTTGTACATAACCATAATATACTCCTCCGAAATATGGTGAGAAACTAAAACATTATTGTAAAATTAAACCAGATTTGATCATTCCGATTTGGAAAACATATTTCGAAGATTCATCTGTACTGCTGTACAGCATTCAGACAATTTTCATAAACTGCTAGATGTTCCAAAATTAGTGACTTCCAATATATCCGTCAACATACCAAACTAATTACAAATTGAAACTTAAAAAAAATCAATACATTTATTTTCACTAAAGGAAACGCCGGGTTCTTTTTTGTAAAAGTGTCCACACCACCTCCCTTCCTCCTCCTTCTCCGCGCAACGTGGGAGCCGCCGCGGCGCCGCCGACGCGCTCCACGACCGCAGCGCGCCTCCGCGTCCAGATCGACGCACAGGAGAGGCTTCGCCGTCCTCGCCTCCGCCTCCTCCCCCAGCGCCGCGTGCCGGGACGCATAATTGATCTATTTACGAAAATTTTACGTTTTAATTGCACGAGTTGCGACAATATATAAATATTTTTCAACATTTCAACATACCAAACATTTCGACAAAGCCTAAATGCATTTCTTCTAAATAAATATATTCAAATTTACAAAATACTTATATACTGTATTTCTCCTGATTAAGTGGATTAATTAAATATCTATGTCAAGCTACAACACACACTTGAACATTTAAATTTGCTAGAAAAAATTGCAGTTAATCCGGGACAACAAATTACGAAGAATTTTAACATTTCACGTCACAGCTTTCCGGATGGAGTCTACTTAATGATGGAATATAAAATTTGTTTATATTTCATTTGAACGAATCTTTTCTTATAGTCTACAAAAAATAAAAGAAATATGAATTATTCGGAGTTTTGTTTAAACAAAAGAAATAGATAAAAAAGAAAAGACTTTTTATGCAATGTTCCAAATTCTTAAACAAATGATAATGGAATCATTTTTTTACAACACTCCAATTGCTTCATATCTCACTTAATAATGGCGTCATTTATCTAAGAACTACATGTATTGTTCAACTTTACAATAACAAAATAGAAAACATGCTCTCAAGTTGCAATTTGTCCAACATTTACGCGAATATTCCGATATTCCATAAAATATATATATATAATGCTATAGAAAAAACCGTTATCTACATATATCAAAAATGTAGATATATTAATTCATCAAGAATTTTCTATTCAAACATACTCACCGAAAAAAAAAATATGAAGACATACCAACATAACAACACACAACAAATGCTAACATTACGTGCCACATTGCCGAAAATCAAATTCGAAAATTCCAAAAAAAAAATGCCTTACAAAAGACTCAGACATTTTGTCTTCATTTCAAACAATTTAAATCTGAACATTTCTTTTTTTTTAAATCCAAACCGTCATCAAAATCTAGTAAGTTAATCAAGAACGGTGCTGGTTTGAATTTCTAGGCGTGAGTGCAGGAGTAACCCTAGAGCAGCACGGTACACACTATGAAACGAACAATCGGAATGCTCAAAATAAGCAACCTACCCGTGGATCCCAGATCCTCCGTGCGTGGGCTGGCGGAACAGAGGAAGCTCGGTGCGTGTCCGACGAGGCAGGGCCACATGGCCTCCGTCGTCCGAGCAGACACGGGCACCCACGCCACGCAGTCGCCGACGGCGACCCGGCGAGCGCTGCAGACACGGGCACCGGGGGGAGAGATGAGGGGGATTAGGAGGATCTCGAGTCCGGTGAGAAAATGGCAGATAGCACTAATGTTAGGATGTCGAGTCCGGTGAGGAGCTGGACGTCGGCGGCGACAAGAAATTAGCGAAAGGGGACGCGAAGGTGGGCGGGTCGGCCCGCGACCACAGGTTGCACGAATCCAGGATGGGTAGGGCCGGAAGTGGTAGGCGTGCACGATGGACTCCATGTCATCCAGGATAGCGGGCCTGCATCTTGGAGATGCCGTCAACACTTGCAATTGGTTCAATCATGGTTTGATGGACGATTGACAGCTCAGTTCAAAATAGCTTGCAAGTATTGGACAAATTGTTTGTTCAGCAAGTTGTTTTTTTTTTGCGAAACACGCAGGCGCACACATACACGCGCATACACTCACCCCTATGAACGCACACACGCACACTCTACCCCTATGAGCACCTCCGAAAGACTGAGCCGGCGATTGGGTCTTGAGATTGACAAAGTCAGCACGGGCGCCTCGGTGTCGACGGGAACGTCGCCTCCCACTGAAAAATATTCCGCCTAAATGAGAAACACCAGCGTCAAATCTGGGGTTTGAACTCTGATGGGGTGGGGGTACAACCACCCTCCTAACCATCTTGCCACAGGCAAGTTCTCGTTCATCAAGTTGTTTGTCGCACAATAGTTGTTAATTCCATATATATTGTTCACTGGTTCTAGGGAGAAAAAATACTGAATTACTCTGATACTCAAGAACATGAAATTACTCTAGCAACTTGAATGATGAGGAGAGGTGAAGGCAAAAGATTCAAAAATCAAAAGACTGCGCTAAATGGATATGGAGCAGAACACTCTCTACCTGGAATCCTAGCGGCAGTAAATTGGACAAAAAGACACGCCGTTGGCGGGGATCGAACCCGGGTCACCCGCGTGACAGGCGGGAATACTTACCACTATACTACAACGACTTGGATGCGAATAATTATTTTGCATCCTATTTAACACAGAACAATATTCAAGGCACCAAACACGGCTCTGCAACCGTCCGCTAAGCATCAGCACATCCCAGCAGCATATTCCCAGCTTCCGGTCTTGGCTTTACTACTAGTACTAGGCCACTATCACAGCTTTTCGTCTCACCATGTTCAGTTGCTCCAATTGTTCAACCATTGGTCTCTTCTCCACTGAAGATCTACAGCCTCCAGAGGCACCTTGAAGTAGCCCTCTCGCTTGTTTGCCTTCACTGTTTGTGAGTAACCTGGTCTCTCTTATTCCTCTCCGTGACTTGTGCTTTCTTCTTTGAACAGACTCCGTGACTTCTACGGAGTACTTGGTAAATTTTATTTGTGTAGTTTAGCGCTCCCTTTTCTTCGGTTTAAGTTTGTGTTTGTGTAGTATCACCGTTCTCTGTGCTTGCTTCGAATCCGTTTCTCTCTAGATATGCCTTGACCGAACTTGGTCCCTTTTTGTAGACTGGTGACTTCGCCCCAAGATTATAAACACACGTCCGAGTCAGAATTGCGTCAAAAAAATTGTTTTGCTAGTAAAAGTATTTCCAGGCAGTATGTTTTTTTTTCAGTTTGAAGTATCACAGTGAACCGGGTCTGACCCAGTAACGCCCGAGTACTAGGGACTGGTACAGGTGTAACACATCCGATTTTATTTTATTTTTTAAACAAAGGCGATAGAGGAGAGTTTGAATACGAAGTTCAGCATTACAACCGAACCACAATCATAAAGGTCTACTTTCCCTGAAGAGAGCCTCTAGTGCTCTTTTGTCAAGTCCTTTTTGGGTTGAGATTGGTCTTCTGAGGCCAATGGTTTGGTTATAGTCTTATTGATTCATGTTTTGTTGATAGTATTCAACTTCTTGTCTTGGATGTCCTCCGGTACAGGGGAAACTATGTCGGATTTCAGTCGGCTCGTATCCTTCTGTTGTTGTTGTAATTGTGTTAGTGTTATCTTACCACTAAGGTGGGGTGTTAAAGTTATGACTTCACGACCCACGTGAAATATAGAAATTCGATACCGCCCATGTAAAAGTATTTCCAGGGAGGCAGGGAGCAGTATGTTTTTTCCAGTTTGAAAAATCACAATAAACGGGGTGTGACCCGGTAACGCCCGAGACCCCAAGTACTAGGAACTGGTACAGGTGTACCACGTGCATTTTTTTTAAAGAAACGCGATAGAGAGAGTTTGAATACAGATTTCAGGATTACAACTAAATTGCAATCACAAAGGCCTACTTACCCTGAAGAAAATGACTTCACGCCCATGTGAAATATAAAAATCCGATAAAAAATCAAGCTCCCGCTTTAGCTAGTTGTTCGACGATTCAGTCGAAAAATATTGTTCTACTGTTCTCACAAGATTACGAGGATGGTTTTTTCTGGCCTTTGCACTTAGATATTCACATGGTGAAACTGGGCCACTAGCACTAGCTCTAGCACATGTTTGCAAACCTGGGGTAGAGCAATATGCACACCTAAGGATTGGTTGCCACCTAATGTACGGGCCTCGTGTTAGTTTAGGCACGAGGATAATGACTATGAAGACGTGAGGGAGTAGCAAAGATCAAAGGGAACACACATGGAAGCGAAGGAAGGAGAAAAAACGAAACAAAAAATAAGACATGGGAGAGTTCTCCAAAATCCAAAGTCTCCGACTCCAATCCAAGGGCACCTAGAATCTGTCTGAGAGCATTCAGATGACTACTCTATGATCCGATCTCCGATCACGGTGACCTGGAAAATTCTACTCCAACCCGGGAGGAACCATTGAGTGTCCTAAAGATTAGGGCCCAACTACCCTCGGCGACCGGGACACTCCCGCTCATTTGGCATGGAGACTCTAGTCGACGTATGAACGGTTAAGGCCCATGTACCCCTTATCTTGGCCCAAGACATACCCTTGAGTGTGGGGTTCCACCTCCCACCCCCTCTCCCACACCACCACCGACACACCTGTCATTTTTAGGGTTAGACATCATATGATGAGATATAGAGCACTGTTTCTCCCCCTCCTCTTATGGAGTCCAATGCCCTCCTTGAATACAGTTAAAAAATCTCATATGAACCAATTATTCCTTATGGTTACTGGACCAATGGTCGTCTAATGTGAGGTTCGATTTGAATTCCGAGTAAGTTGGTTTGGTTTATTGTGTTTCATCTACCATGCTTAGTGCTTGTATTTGTGTGCTTTTATCCCTTGAGTCTTGATAGTCATCCTTGTATCTCCTTGTGATTAGTGTTCTTCCGCTTCTCCCATACCGTTCGTTATGTTTCTTGGTTGAATAGTGAAGATCGTACAAACCAACCCGAATTAGTTTACATCTTTCGAGTATGGTTGTTGATCTTACATCTGTTTCCCAAACCAGCGTGACGGTATCCTCCATGTATGTCGCTCCTTCAAGCCTTGTGTTAGAGAGACACAATGCTAAGAGTCGTTCAATAGCGTGCATAGTTGCGGTTGACTTCTGGCTTGGAACCAACAATAGGCGTCATGACTTATAGAGGAACTTTCTACGTGTGGGCGTTGGGCAATGAGGTTGGCTGATGTGCCCTAGGTTATCTATTCTTTTGCCCATGCAACAAACAAAGAGCACACACTAGCTATGAAAATATAGGACTTGTGATAGGTGATGACGATGACGCTTTGATGGCATTGGATCTTTGTGTTTATGTTTTTCTTTGTTAGCCTTTGCCAGTGTTTCTGTTTTTAGCCATTGTTGTTATAGATCCAACTTAGCTAGGTTGTGTTTGTTTGTCTAGATTTATCCAATTGTATTTTTTGAACTCATAAACTTATGGTACTCCCTCTGATCCGAAATAAGATTCGCGGATGACATTTTGCGAAAACGCCCTCGACGTTTTCGGGCATTAACCCGCAGTCCACATCATCACGTTCTCTCCCCGAAACGTCACGACCTCATCTCTCTCCCGACCCCCTTTCGGCTTTAACGTCCGTCAGCTTCGCCGGCTAATCTCCGGTGGCTCCTCCCGCCGCCGACCACCGACCAGGAACCACCCAATACTCCTCCACCGGTTCCATGGCGCGGAATTATCGAGCTGCAGCCACGACGGCAAATCCTAGACGCCCAAGATCCCGACAAATCGGAGCTTCAGGAGCGAGCTCTCCGATGACGGCCTGCGAAACGGGGCCTTTGGGTTGAGCTCGATGCGGCGGGGAGTCCTGGAGGACGAACCGGTGGTCCGCCTGCCCCGGCTGCTTCTGTCGGTAGTTCGGCCGGAGCTGCTGCTGAGCGACCACGAACTAGAGAGTTTGCTGCTTCCTCGGCCACCTATCCTGCAACCGGACACGCGGGATCGGAGAGCTGCACGTAGGAGCAGCCCACAAAGTCCCAAAGAGAGAGCTGCTCGCGAGATCCTAATGGATACGGGCGGAGCTGCGCTCGCAACAGGGAAGGACGGGGCTGCCGACTGGATTTTGTTCTGATTCTGAGGATATTTGTGTGAATAATGAATGTATATGGTTCGTTTTGCAAGTTTGACATGTTAAGCGGCTCCGACTGTTTTTTCGGATCGGAGGGGGTATCATATCTTATCATGAATGAATATTGGTTTTGGTAATTTTTAGTTAACTAGCATATAGCTTGTTGGACGTTTACATGGAAAGTCGTGCTAGTCAGTTGCACAAACGGGGAAAATTCCTAGTTGCACCATTGTTGGAACCTTTTCTAGTTGCAAATTGGTTAGAGCTAATTTTTTCCTTTTAGAACAGAAATTTTCCAAGTACATCATGGTTGCAACTCAATATATCTCGATTGCTTTGTGGTTGCAACTAGTTTTTTTGTCTTCAAGGTAGGATTACATCATTTGAAATTATAGTTAAGCTAATTATTGTTTGAATGAGGGTAAGGTGGACCTAATGAGCCCCCATGCTGTTGGTCAGGACAATACTACAACCCATTCGGAATACATAAAACATAAATTGTGATGTCATGTTATTTTCCCCAGGAACCAAAACCACAAGAAAATTTCAAAACTTCCATTTGGATTGTATACAAAGAAAACTATCAGCCACCCTTAATGGACTACAAAAATAGGAATTTAGAATTGGAGTTTTTTAAAGTAAAAACGTTTATACTCCCTCTGTCTCAAAATAAGTGTCTTAAATTTGTCCAAAATTAGATATATCTAGACATGTTTCATGCATATAGATACATCCATTTTTTTATTTCCCTTTTGTTCCGAGGAAGCAGCAAGTCAGTCCACATGGCGCCTTCGCCACCAAGTATTCGTGCGCTCCCGGTAGTCGTCCGTCCCACCCGAGCTCTAGAACATTCATCCCGAGACGACAAGTCCACATTCAGGTTCGGCCAGTCGTAGTCGATCTCCATCCGCCGACAGATGCCCGTCGCGCACCACGCGTCACCTGCTCCCAGAACCAATCCTCGCGATCTCCACCGGCTGGTTCTCCCCGGTGGGACGTGCCCGCGACGACGACGCCTCCCTGTCCGCGTCAACCCGAAGGACAAACCCCCTTCCACGCCCACCGGCAAACGCACACGCGCCTCTCACTGCTCACTGGGCCCAGACCCACGCCCACGGTTTCAATTCGCCATCAAGCGAGCGGGTCGGGTGAATTCAATTCTCGGCATTCAAACCAACGGGCGTTCAAACCGCATCCTCGCCGTCCAAACGGACGGCCGAGATCGCGTCGCCCGCCGTATAAAGCAGCCCCGCCCGGCTACGCGCACCCGGAGATCTTTGTGTGAGCCGGAAAGAAAGGAGAGAGAAAAAAACTAAACAGAAAGAGAAAGCTCGGGCGTTGGAGAAGAAGAAGCATGGCGGAGCACGAGCCGGTGGCGGAGTCGATGATGGACAAGATCTCCGCCAAGCTGCCCGGCCACGGGGACTCCTCGTCCTCCTCCTCGGACGACGAAGACGACAAGAAGAAGGGCTCCTCGTCGTCGGCCGCCGTCAAGGCCAAGATCTACCGCCTCTTCGGCCGCGAGCAGCCCGTCCACGCCGTCCTCGGCGGCGGCAAGCGTAAGCCCTCTCGCCCCGGTGCTTTGTACTCCAGATTAGGAAGTCGTTGCTGTTCTGTTGTACTAGATCCGATCCGATGCGATCTGATCTCGTTTCGACTTGCCTGTTTTAGCCTGAACCGTTATTACTACCACTTCATTCATACCGTAGCTCCTAATTAGCTAGCTCTAGCACCCGTTGTCTTAGCGTGATATGAACCTTTGCTTGGAGGGCTTAGAGTTCGTTATTAAGCAGCGAGCTGAGGTTTGGTTTAGTAGTAATTTGATAATTGGCGACGGCGGCGCAGTTTGTCGTGGCTCTAGAACCCTAACATGCCGCATCCGATCTGGGGGCCGTGGAGAAGATCTAGATTGCTTATTTGGGCGTTTGCCCTCACGTGACTTTCTTTTAATTTTTTATTGTTGCTTGCAGCTGCCGATCTCGTTCTATGGAGGAACAAGAAGATCTCCGGAGGGGTGCTCGCTGGCGCTACGGCCATCTGGCTACTGTTCGAGGTCATGGAGTTCCATCTACTCACCTTGCTGGGCTACTGCCTCATCCTCTCCCTCGGCACCCTGTTCCTCTGGTCCAACGCCTGCGCGTTCATCAACAAGTAAGCTTCTCCACACGTCCAAAATGAAATTGATTGAACTTGTTGTGCATCTGCTGCTGCTGCTGCTGCTGTTGATTGTGGTGCCAGCTTGTTGGTCACTAGCCGTATGCAAATTTGCTGATTCGCACTCTGGTATCTATGATGTTTAGGTCTCCCCCAAACATTCCCGAGGTGAAAGTTCCAGAGGACACGATTGTGAACATTGCGCGCTCGCTGGGATATGAGATCAACCGGGGCTTTGCTACTTTGAAAGAGATTGGTCAGGGGCGTGATCTGAAGAAATTCCTCATTGTAAGTTGGTTGTTTGTTCAGTTTGACTATGCTTAATGTTGGGCGCTTTCTTTAGCCTGCTCATGAACATGTCATTGTTCTCAGGTGGTTGCAGGGCTCTGGATTCTTTCTGTTCTTGGCGGCAGCTGCAACTTCTTGACATTGTCATATATAGGTAATTGTTGTTGTGCTGCAGCTGGACTCAAGCTCATCACTGTTGTCTTTCCATGTGAGTTGTAAATTGACATCTGTTGTCTTTCCGAGTGCAGTCTTTGTGGTGCTCTACACGGTGCCAGTTCTGTATGAGAAGTATGACGACAAGGTTGATGCTTTTGGTGAGAAGGCCATGATCGAACTGAAGAAGTACTACACAATCGTCGACGAGAAGTACCTGTCGAAGATCCCGAAGGGTCCTCTGAAAAACAAGAAGCAATAGATCATACCCTGCAGCGAATCGCCAGATGTGTTAATCTCATCTTTGTCACCTCCCATTTTGAAGGATGGTTCTTGTGTTATTGTGCATGTCTCTCTAGTTAATACTTGGTAGTACATATAGCTGTGGTGTGCGAATCTTTTTTGTGAAGTGGAGTCGTGCCAATTGGAAGCTTTTGATCTTTATTTTTATTTACTGTTCAACTCTCAGCATGGCTACTCTTATTTGGGAGCCACAAATATTATGGCGTTATAAATTTACCAGGCCTAGTGAAGTTCATGATATACTGCTTTGTGCCTTATTCAGTGTTCTGCTCCTGAGTTTTGCTATGTCCCTGGGCATTGATAGGATTTCATTTTGCTATGTCCCTGGGCATTGATAGGATTTCATTTGGTTACTACAATTATGACAAATTTGATGCAATTTTACCAAAATCTTATGGATGGAATAAGTGATTTCTAGTAGAGGGTTCGACAATAGTGGGCATTGTTAGCCGCCTCGCACAAAGATTAAATGTTGTCTTCATGTAGCATTTCAATCCATCGCTGGATTACAATGGCGGAGCATTAAGCTTGGATTATTCAATGTATATATAGTTCGTGTATCGTACGGTTACTAAATATCATAGCTGCTACACTAATCTATTTATTTCTACACAAATTAATATTGCTTGGCTAGTTAAGCATATACGGCAGCGGCAGTGCAAATCTCTCAGCTCTCTCTCTCGAGCCGCAGCAGCACGCACAATAAGCATCATTTGAGCGGAAATTCATAACGGCTCAGGGGTCTAGATGCTCCCACTATGTTTTTTTTTTGAATGTCAAAAAATTCCGAAAAAAAATCCGAATGTAGTTTACAACATGGTGTGTTCGCACAAAAATTGGCATGGTGAAAAAACTTTTTTAGCAATCTGTACAAAAAAGACAAATTCAGACGCGTACATATACTATGTCAGATTTTTGTCATTTTTGCACAGGTTGCAAAAAAAGTTTTTTCACCATGCCAATTTTTGTGCTGACTTGAAATATGTTGGACTACATGCAATTTTTTTTTGAATTTTTTGACATTTGGAAAAAAAAAATTTGGGCAGCGGGTGCCGCCTCCCTCATCTGAGCATCTACCTTGCTTTTATCTCTTATTAACAACATAGTAGTGCGCTCTCCTTTGCAACAATGACTTCTTCAACACAGGAGCATGTGCACAAACAAAACTACCACCTGATCTCAGCTCGCCCATTCCGATCGTGGACGCTGTTCAAGTGGCGGACTAGTGCGGGGCGTTCATCCCCATCGCTTTCCCACCGGAAAATATCCGGCGGAAACAAGTGAAAACCATGAAAATATCATGTTTAAAAGTTCTATAAAATTCTCAACAAAATGTATTACGTTGGGACGGTAGATATCCATAACATGCAAATTCGCATGTTGATTGTTGAAACTCATGACAAATTGAACAATGAATGGTAATGTTGCTACTATTCATAGATCGTAAACATTTTTGAATTTCTAACTTGCAAATTTGTATCCCTTTCCAACTTAATGCATTTTTATTGAGAATTTTTAAATCTTTTAAATATGATTTTTATGGTTTTCACCTGTTTATACTGAAAGTTGGTTTCCACCGGTTACATGTCTCACACCTCTTCGCAGGTTCTAATTAGCCTAGCACAGAAGGGATTCAGTGACCCTGTCGTTTTGGATAATTTGTCGGTGACTGGGTTTGAGGCGCTTTTAAGGCAAAAACCATCAAATTTTGATTTGCAGCCCATTTACCTACTGGGCTAAGTTTGTTCTTACTAGAGTACTAGACCATATCCGAGAAAGAAAAGGGGCACGCGGAGCCGCAGAAAGGAAGGTCTTAAAAAAAAAGCGAATTCCATTTTTTACCCCTAGTTTCACGTTTGTGACAATATTTACCTCATTTAGCAGTTTTTCCACATTATTACCCAATTTAACGAAACTTGTGCCACAAGTTACCCCATTTAAGTTTTCCCCATTTTTACCCAATCTAGATGTTGTTGTTTTTCCGCAAAATTTTGCGTGTCGACTTAGATAGAAAGAAAGCAGAGCATAATCTAGGATACATCAAGTAATCAAGATATCATGCAGACAGTGAGACAGTCTTTGAGGGACTAGCACAATTAGATGACAGGCTGCAGCTGGGACTCAGCGGCACTAGCGGCACCACTGGTGGACCAGTGGACGCAAAGGTAGCCAATCCGCTGCATCCATCCGGAATACATGCCACTAGGGACCAGTGACTGGATCTCCTAGATTGCATATAGCCTAGGAGGCAACAAGGTCTTGGTAAGGCAGGAGCTACTTATCCAAGTTCATGTCATCGGTGTCAGCACCCAGCCTCGTTGTGCTGCACGTCTGCAGTGTGGCAAAGTCGTGGCTGCACCCATCCATGGAGGCTGGATATGGAAGCTAGACTTTTGGAGCAACGATTTGCATAAAGTTCATGTCATCCAAATCGAGCTCAAGCTAGCTGTGCACAGGGCCCTGGTGGACGCTTCGCTCACTGTCCATTCAGTTCAGTGTGGTGTACATAAATGAGAAGAAAATTAGACATTAACTAACCGCCTACGTGGTATACACCGTCAGCATAAAAACAGATGAAAAACTTAAATGAGGTAATTTGTGGCACAAGTTTTGTCAAATCGGGTAAAAATGTGGAAAATTTGCTCAATAGGGTAAATATTGTCACAGACCTCAAACCAGGTTAAAAAAGGAATTCACTCGAAAAAAAAAAGGAATCGCCGGCCGACCCTCAACGAGACAACGACCAGACCAACACGACGCAGCAGCGGAGAACCGGCCAGCACCTTCCTCTTTCTTCCCGCCCTCGCCTCCCCTCCCCACGCGCCGTGATTCCAGCGCCCGCCCGCCCCGCGCAAAACCCTAGCCACCGCCCCATCCCCACCTCTCCTCCAGGCTCCAGCCCATCCCCATTCCCCACACCGCATGCTCCTCGCCTCCCTCTTCTCCCGAAACCCAAGCCGCCTCCTCCTCCCCGCCGCCGTCCGCGTCGTCCGCGCCGCCGCAATGTCGGCGGCCTCCGTCTCCGTCGAGTACGCCAAGTCCGGCCGCGCCTCCTGCAAGGTCTGCAGCGCCGCCATCGCCAAGGGCGCTCTCCGCCTCGGCGCCTCCGCCCGCGACCCCCGCGGCTACGACAGCACCAAGTGGTACCACGTCGCCTGCTTCCCCGCCTCCTCGCACCCGCTCGGCCCCGTCGACAAGCTCCAGGGGTTCGACTCCATCAAGGTTTGACGGGTTTGGGTGGTTTTTTTTCGTTCCGTTCGTATTTCGTTCTGTTCTGTTGCGGTGTTATGTTTTGTCCTTTGGGGGCTTAGTTAACTCCGGTTCTTTTTTTTTTTGAGGTGCGCAGGACGAAGATCGTGAGGAGTTGCGAGAGCTTGAGAAGGTAACCCATTCCTCACTCGTTGGAATGCCTGTCCTGTCAGTGGTTTTCCTGTTCATTGTGATGAATATTATTGCCTGCTACTCCCCATAAATTTCGAGTAATGTAGAATGAATGAACGATGTTGCGGAATTTGTTGGTGAAACGTTTGGGTAGTTTTAACTAGAAAGTACACGACATTTTATTATGAGGAAATGGATTTGTTGGTGAAACGTTTGGGTAGTTTTAACTAGAAAGTACACGACATTTTATTATGAGGAAATGGACACGACATTTAGCCTGTTTCCCCACAAAATGTAGTTCTGCCTCTTGTAAATATGTACAGTTCCGTGAAATTGAGAAATCCACTATTTCCAGAATAACAAGAGAGATCTGACTGAAGTCAGTCCAATGGAAGTGCCAAGTCCGAAGAAAGCAAAAACTCTATCTTCGCCTGAAGCGGGGTGGAAAAGGGAACTGTCTCTGTGGAATACGCCAAGTCTGCCCGTTCCACCTGCAAGGGCTGTAAAGTAAGCATTGAGAAAGGCGCGCTTCGCCTTGGTGTCGACGTCCTTGACCCCGTGGCTTCGACAGCACCAAGTGGTACCACGTCGCCTGCTTCCACAAGTCGCCGGTTCCGCTGGGTCCTGTTGAAAAGATTAGGGGGTTTGACTCTATTAAGGTATGAGCTCTGTGAGGCTTCATTTCATTCATATTTAGTTCTCTTCCATGTTTTCCTTTGGGGCTAAACTCCAGATGTTTTGAGGGGCTTCAGATGATGGTCGTGAGCAGTTACAGGAGCTAGAGAAGGTAACACATTCCCCACTTGTTGAAATACTATTGTGCTAGGCGGTATTTCTGCTACGTATGCTGAATATTTCTGACTACGAAATTCCATATTTTGCAATAGTTTTGTAGAAGTATGTGTATGTTCACAAAATCTACTCATTTTCAGGCTGCAGTCAGTCCACTGGAAGTGCCAAGTCCGAACAAAGCAAATGTATCTTTGCCTGAAGTGGAGGTGGCAGAAAAGGCAAGTGCATTTTAGTGTGCCCAATATTTACAGTAGAGAACTTTGAGGGTTTTTATTCTTAAGAAGTTTGGGGTTTACTTAATTGCAATAGTTTTTTTTTTGGATTTGGTGGATGTACATAATCAGGAGGTTAATTCTGCACATCAATAATTGGCGCACTTATGATATATTTTAGTTGGTGTGACATGTCATTTCATGTATGATGGTTTGTTTAGTTCGGAATGTTTAGTTTAATTCACCATGTGTAGAGGTAAATGTCTAGCCAACATTGAAATCACTCTACTGTCATCATAATATTTAGAGGCATCAATTGTTTGACATTTATTGTTCTAAATTTTGCTTGACCTTCCTTACTAACATTTGATAATCTGTATGAATAGGCCAGAGGTAGCATCCATTGTTAGCCTGTTATAGCTTGTACTTTATTAGCAAATTTTATGTTCTTATATCATGGCTGTAAGGTGGTGAATGCGGACCCTTTTACTTTGAGAGTGCTTCCTAAGGAATGACTTAGTACATGCCTTTGTATCTTATACATTTCTAAAAGGATCCTACCCTGTCTAAATCAAATGCGTAACCAAAGTTATGAAGTGGAAAAATGTTGAAAAAACAGCATAGTACTTTTCATTGAATTCATCTCTTCCTTTTTTTTTCTTTTCTTAACTTCATCTCAGAGCTGAACAGCGTGGTTTTTCTTGATTTATAAGGCTATTTTTTTCATCAGTCATCCCCAGGAAACAAAGGAGTTGGTACAGAAATACTGTTTTCAGCTTCTCAAATCAAGAAAACATACAAGGTATATAATTCCTAACAGTTCTCACTCAGTGTTTCGACCTTTGGGCTGTTAATAAATATTTATTATACTAAATTGCTATGCTTTACCTTCTTGTCTGTTGATGCAGGATGCCACCCTTCCCACTCATTGGAAAGTTTTCGATACAGTAATTTTCCGTGAGCAGGTCTGTTGAGCAAAAGAGTAACATACTTCGTGAATTATTCTTTACTTTTATAATCTATATCATTCTAGTACTTTTTGTAATATAAATGTTGTAAAATTGTCAGTAAGTAACCTTTGTGCCATTCTAATGTTCAGGATGATGGCCTTCGTGCTTCAGCTAAGATTGCTGCATTCGATTTCGACGGGTGCCTTGCCAAAACCTCAGTGAAGATGTATTATATAATTTCCCTTCTTTAAAATATGTTAAGCAATATCATTTGATACGAGTGTTTGTCATGCCTTTTCTGTGGGTAATGTATCCGTTGCTCATCGTTTTATAATGAAGACACATTTTAATTGACTTGCTAAAGGAAATATTTGCATTACAGTTCAGTTCTATGGACAATTCTGGTTTGGTCGGGCAATCTCATTTAATGTCATTTATATGTAAGTTGTGGGTCATCATGTCATCTGGAAGCGAAATGAAACATGATGTCTGTGAAAATCCAAAAACCTTATTCTAATATAAAAAATTAATTGGAATTTTCTAGTTCATGCATGCATGACGTGGGATGCACTTAGGGTGCTCACTGCTGTATATTGGTTAGAACCTGTAGACTGGAATATGGTAATCTTGGTCTTGAACTCTAGGAAATCACAACTTTTGATCATTCACCATCCTTCTGCCTTGGTGTCCTTGACCTAAGCAGTATCTGTTTTGCAAACAACTATTTCAGTTAACCATCTCTTAAGGAAATATTTGGTATTTAGATCAACTAGAGTTGTGTTGTGAAAAAATTATGCTTGGCCTTGAGTATAATCATTAGGTGACCACTTCTGTGACATTGCTCTCCTGAGATTATGATATGTTACAAATGGAGTTTCTGATTTGAACGTGTCTCCTTTGCATGCTGTTGCTATACTTGTAAGACAGTAGATAACTTTTGACCTACTGCAAATGCAGCACTGGTGCAGACAAGTGGTCGCTACAGCACAAATCAATTCCTGACAAGTTGCAAAGCCTGTACAATGATGGTTACAAGCTGGTTAGTTGTGTTGTTGTTTTGTTCCCATCACTGTACTCTTCTCTTTTACCTGTGCACTTAGTTTCAAGATAACTATACACATAGCATGTTTATAAAATGTGTGGTGTTGTCAGGTCATATTCACCAACGAGTCAAACATTGAGCGCTGGAAGAATAAGCGGCAGCAAGCTGTTGACTCAAAAGTTGGACGTCTTGACAACTTTATTGAGTGTGTCAAAGTCCCTATTCAGGTATTTTGCGAACCTGTCTTCTTTTCTATAATGTTTGTGTTAAGCATCTGTCAAGTTTCTGATCAATGCTTTGAGTATTTACAACATATCACTTATTTTGTTTGTCTCATAATTGAAATGACATTTAGCTACTAGTCTATTAGATCACCTAGATTTTTTTTCAGTCTATACCGTTCATAAATGCAGAACATCACATCTTGCAACTTCTTACTGAACATCACCTATTCTTGTGGTAGCCAGTAAGTCACTAATAAGAAACATGTGACTTGTGTTTTCCTGCAGGTTTTCATTGCGTGTGGTGTTGGGAAAGGAAAAGGCACACCAGATGATCAATTTCGTAAACCAAATCCAGGAATGTGGTGGTTGATGGCAGAGCATTTCAATTCTGGAGTTTCCGTCGACATGGATCAGTAATCATTCTATTCTAGACTTTGTTTTTAGATTCACCATTTCAACTTGATTAGTTTCATAATGTGCTTAAGCACAAACTTATTTTTTTGAATATAGTTTTATTATCTCTGTGCATGTGTGGTTGTTGGACAACCAGGTGACACATGCACACCTACAAAGATATACACGTTTCATCTCTATGTTTGGTTTTTGCAATTTTTGAGCTGTGTGTGTTTTATCTTTATGGAATGCTTTCATTCAGGACCATTGCTTCTTTGAGCAATGCCCTGTTGCTGACTTGCTTATATATCTGTCAAGAGCACTCAGAAGACTGTCTTGTGATATATATGAAACTACTGTTGTTATATGTGTAAGATTGACCACCTATCCTATATTTTGGCTGAGTGGTCGGCACATGGAGTTCCCATAATAGCGCCTGTGGTTCTGAGTTTGCTGCTAAATTGCACAAAGAATAAGGCATTCACAACATTGTGCATTGTGCTGTCTGTATATCTGATATCAGGGTTGATTAAAACATGAGTTGTGCTGTTATGTAATAACCAGTATTTCCACAGTGCCCTTATGGATTAAGTTTTTTTGGGTCAGTTCAGTATGTTTATTGAAGAACTCAGACCTCATCTTTCCCCCTTAGTATTTGGTCATACGGCTCCCCTTCTGAGATTTGTTGTGCTTTTTCAGATCTTTCTATGTTGGTGATGCTGCTGGCAGAGAGAACGATCATAGTGCCGCAGATATAGAATTTGCTAAGGTATGGTGGGGCATCTATCCCTTGAGCTACAGTGCACTAGCATTTTTCTTTTGATTAAAACATTCAGCAACTCGAAATGCCCTTTAAAGTTGTATTTGTCATTTATATAAATACCAACGATTTGGTGTACAACATATATTTACTTAGAGAAGCGAGCACACCATACAGCAGTATTTAAACCTGTTGCATTCATTTGGAAGTTACTGCCACTACTTTTTATTTTCAACTGATTCATTGAATAGCTTAGCAAGTAGCATCAACCCAACTTTTAGCTATGCAATCACTTAGGAGTGCATTAGGAAAAATGAAAATAGTTAACAGTTAGGTAGGATACAGATCTTAAAGCTTTTAATAGGAGACATCAGATTAAACATGGTTGTTGCTTTCAGAGTTCGGAAAGCTAGCCTTAGAATCCTTGAATCCCTGATTATAACCAGGATTTGTCAGCCTGTCTTTCTGTGTTCGGAGAACTTGTGAGTTGGATATTGTAAGCCGAGTTGTGAAGGAATTACTCTGAAATTTGACGAGTACATGTGAATCAACTACTTAAACATCCTTTCATGATAGTAAAAATCCCATCATAGCGAACTCAGTGTGTTTGCAATTTGCTGGGCATGGCTCTGGCAACAGTTGCAAGATTGAAGCATGTTTAGAATTTCCTTTCCTTTAGTGATGATACCTGTTCTAGTTCCATTATCTTTTTGACTACCTCATGTGGTATTTTCGTTGCATGGCTTTAAGATACTACCTGTATGTCAGAGTTATACAAGAAAATCTCAGTTACCCATTTTTGTAGCCATTTTGCCAATCACCAATGAAATAGACTATAGTTGAACTTCATTTCAGTTTGAATGCTGGTTCCATCTAAAATTAAATAATGTAATCCTGCCCACGAGGAAAGCGGGTTATCTCAACTCTTACCACCAGGTTTATGTACTTCTCTCTGGGGCAACCTTGTCTCGTCCTACCCTATATTATGTAGTGCATAAAAAACTTGTCTGATTTTCTTTTCAAATTTTTGTTTGTTATGCTACTTCATCGTTAATATTAACTGGTGAAGCTTAATTGGCTATATATTGTTTGCTTCCTCTTTTCTGACGTTCCATTATTTTTCTAGGCCATCGGTCTGAAGTTTCATGTTCCTGAAGAATTCTTTGGTCCCTAGGTGTTCATTGGGACCTGCTACATTAGGTGATGAATTAGATGGTTTACCGATTACCCTATGTCGGTGTCTCATGTTCGGAAACTAAGAACGGCACTTGGTACAGTTATTTGACATGGTAATGTAGCACAAAGATTGCCCTTTAAACATCCCATAGTTGTTTCTGAATGCACTGTTAGAGGCAGTTCCTATCTTAAAATATTTTGCTGGCAATGGTATGCAGTATTAAGTAGTACCGAGACAATGGCTTCTGAATCAGAAATCCACGTATGCCTGTTTGCCACCGAGGTTGGGATTTATATCAATGCCGTTCTGGGTACTGGCCGGTCACTGGTTACTGCCTCAACGATCCTGTCACTAGTGAGGCCATGGTTTGATCGGAGCAGGATAGAAAATGAAAAAGACAGTGAGTAGCAACTTGATTCCGTTTCCTGGTAATTAGGCATTTGGAAATTGGAATCGTGGTTGCTTCAATAAGTTGTGGTTCAAATGCTGCTAGAAAAGAAAAACCAATCCGTAGAATCATACTATTAGTCAGTAGAGGGTGCATGATGCGCCAAATTCAGCAAATGCTGTTGCCCAGTGACTCGTATTATTGGCACTTAGGTCAAATGCGGGTCATGTCCCTGTACCTCGTGTTCTAGAAGACAATTTATTTCTTTAATTATGTGACGAGAAATGTTGGTTCTGTCCCTGTTTCTTAACCTTCATTAGTGGACAAGCGGACGCCACAAGATGGCAGGAAACTCATTCTGGGAGCCCTTCTATCTCCGAATGCCCATAAATCGTTCTACAGAAATTCCAAGGTTCGAAAGAATGCCAGAATATGCTCCTGCTACTGGTCATCGATTACATATTCTTGCGGATTATTGGCACATGTAGGAAGAAGTCCAAGAGAGGCCCCTGTGTTCCTATCACACAATTATACGGATTTAGCACAGCAGTCTGCAGAGTATCTGAGAATTATTAGGCTTGGCGCATCTCCAAATCGTCTTCCACCAACATTATTACCAACAACGAAGGATTCCCTGGTAGTCTCCTCAATCCGGCAATTCCACCCGCCGCACATTACACACCAACATGAGCTCCTTAAATTCCCACCTCCATCCAGCTACTTGTCTCCACTTCGACTGCCACACACATACTGACATACTTGAACTGTAACCATCTTTTCTACTTCCTCCTGATTCTGCCACTGGAAATGAGCAAAACCGGCAGCGTCACCATCGACGTGAGGCTTTCTCCGAACGTTGTTCTCCCAGGCTTCGTCAGGAAATCCATGACCGGGAGCGGAGGAAGCCATAGGCGGTGCCGGTGCCGGTGGGTTGCTGCGGAGGTGTGGGCCTTTGCCCGGGAGGACTGCAGCAGGGTGGCCTTCGCCGTGAAGGCCGGCCTTGCGATGCTGCTGGTGTCGCTGCTGGTGGTCGTCGGGGAGCCCTTTAGGCTCTTCGGGACCAACATCATCTGGTCCATCCTCACCGTCGGCATTATGTTCGAGTACACCGTTGGTGCGTCGCAACATAAATAGAACTGCATACATTTTGGTGGGGTAAAACGGCTGGGTTATTGACATTGTTGCTTGCAGGTGCCACGTTCGACAGAGGGTTTAACCGGGCCGTGGGGAGCGTGGTAGCCGGAGTGGTTGCCGTCGTGGTGATCTGGATAGCGCTCAGCAGCGGCAGCGTGGCTGAGCCGTACGTTATCGGCCTAAGCATCTTTCTAGTTGGTACGTAGCACGCTAGCGGGAATGTCTAGCTTGCGCGCGCGAGCGCAGCCGCACATGGGGTTGTCGTAAGGAAGAAAGGAAGAAGACGACCCGAGGAAGACGACCGACGACGAGCTCGCCCCCGCCGCCGACGCCGGCCGAACCGCCTGCCTCCGCCGCCCGCGGCCGGCGGCGCTCCGCGACCGCCTCGCCGCCCCGCCCTGCCCCAATCTCCACCTCCGCCGGTCCGCCGCCGCCCCGGTCATCCCTCTAAAAGCCCCCGCCACCGAAGCTCGTCGCCGGCGAACCCCACCCCCGCACCCCCCAAGTTAAGTTGCTTTGCTCGCCTCCCCCGCCTCCGCCGCGGCCAGCCGCGGCTCCGGCTCGCGCTTGCCCTCAGCCGGGGATCTCCATTGCTCGGCTTCGCCTCGCTCCATGCTCGACGGCGCCTCCTCCGCCGCAGCTCCCTCCGGTCGCAGCGGCGTCGTCGGTCGCCGTCTCGTCGCCGGGAAGAGTCGGGGAGAGAGAAATCAGGGAAGAATCGGGCGTCGGCGGCGTGGGGAAGGTGGGGAAAAAAGGAGGAGGAAGAAGGCGACGGGGTGGGACCCACCACGCGAGCGCATCGTGTGCGTCTCCTCTGCGCGTCGTGTGCGTCTCCTCTGCGCTGCGCAGCTCGCGCAACAGCTAGACGTTTCGCACGCTAGCAGTACATTCTTGCTGCATGGTGGTATCAATTAGCACGATGTTCTGGACACACTTTTGGGCGCGGTGGCGTTGCAGGGGCAGTTACGTCGTTCGTGAAGCAGCTGCCGGCGCTGGCGCCTCACGAGCACGGCTTCCGGGTGATCCTCTTCACCTTCTGCCTCATCATCGCGTCGGCCTACCGCGTGGACAACCCCGTGGCCGCCGCCATCGACCGGCTCTACGCCATCGCCATGGGCGCCGCGCTGGCACTCCTCATCAACGTGCTCGTATTTCCGGCGTGGGCCGGCGAGCAGCTCCACAGGGAGCTCGTTGGCAGCTTCACTGCCGTCGCGGACACGCTCGACGGTGCGGCATCTCTGACGCCCCTCGTTGCTGTTTACAAAACGCAGCGACTTATATATTCTTGTACTGCCAGATTGCGTCAGGAGCTACCTGACGGAAGACGAATCGGTCACCGCTGATGGGTTATCTGACGAACCAGCAATCGAGAAATGCAGGGCGACACTGAACGCATCTGCTAGGATTGATTCTCTGGTAAGGGAGCCAGTCTGTTTCCCCAGCTGACCAACTTCCATGCTGCGAGTTGCCACTTGAACAATATACGCATGCGTTCGTAGGCGAGCTCGGCGAAGTGGGAGCCGCCGCACGGCCGGTTCCGCTCCTTCTCCTTCCCGTGGTCGCACTACGTCCGTTTGGGAGACGTGCTGCGCCACTGCGCCTACGAGGTTGTCGCCATGCACGGATGCCTGCACTCGGAGATACAGGTCCTTCGATCAATCAGTCTCACTTCCAAATTATTCGCCGATCGTCGTCGATCTCATCATGTTTTAATTTGTTTTGTGTGCATGTAGGCTCCGTACGGCATAAGGGAGGCGTTCCAGCAGGAGATTCAGGATGCCGCTGCGCAGACGTCCGAGCTCGTCCGCGTCCTGGGCAGCGACGTCGACGGCATAGGTCGTGGCCGTCGCGGGAGGCAGACGATCTGGAAGAGGACGCGGCGTTGGATGGCGGAAACCAGCAAGTGGCCACGTTCGCATCGCTGCTGATCGAGTTCGTGGCGAGGCTGGATCACTTGGTGGACGCCGTCGCCGAGCTCTCAAAGCTCGCAAAGTTTAGGGAAGAAGGCGAGGCCAGTTGAATAGCTGGGAGCTTGCTGAGTAGAGCGTCGAAATAATGGGCAACATTGGAATCAATTTTATTCAGAATCATATTATGAAAGCAGAGTTAGCAATATTAATCAACTAGAGATCCGAATTTGTACGAAGTATTGAAATAGCAAATCTTTTAAATTTGCATATTCGTCAGAAGACGTCCTGCGCTGACCCTGACCCTCGATTTAGGAGGTCCGTAGCAGGCAGCAGTGCTGTGACAGTAACAACATCCCAGGACGTGGTCACCAGAAACAAGAACTCAGCCTCTCAGGCTCCCACCGTACACGTACTCAGTCTGAATCAATCATATATGTAGATGCAAATTCAAATGCCTGCTAAGCATACAACAAATGGGCATTGTAAAATATATGTAGTCCTTTAGACAAAGCATTACCCACACTGTCCTACCTATCTGTAACTGTTATTCTGTTAAGGTCTACATTTGGTCATTCTCCCGAGAAGAAGTCGTGGGCATCATCGTATTTGTCTAGTACAACATTGTAGAGTGGATGAATCGGCTCTAGCAAGTTCGAGTATGGGCCAAGCATGTGCTGAGGCAAGGGGCATGAATCAGAACCGGTCATTGCGCTGTATTGGCTAACCGAGAGTCCACTGAGGCAGTAGCATGAGTGGTAGTGATCTCTGTTCTTTCCAGGTTTATCCCTCAAACCTCCCTCCAGCACCTGTATGTTACAGCAGTAGTTGTAATTTAAATTGTGGTACGAAATTTCACATCTAGAGAATATGACTGTTGCAAAGCTTGTTCTGAGAATAAGAACTCAAGATACCATCTATGCAAGAAATAAGATGTTTTTTTCACCTGTGC
Organism: Poa pratensis; assembly: GCA_947311845.1. Classification (NCBI taxonomy): domain Eukaryota; kingdom Viridiplantae; phylum Streptophyta; class Magnoliopsida; order Poales; family Poaceae; genus Poa; species Poa pratensis. The sequence goes on from CAMZMU010000027.1 coordinate 40,473,181, forward strand.
ACAAAGCAGGATGTATTGCTGCAAGGCAATGTTGTGGAACAGCGGGCCTATTTGGTTGCTCTGCTTTACGAAATTAAATCCGAATTTCGCATAATCCACTGCTTCAGAACAAAATAAAAACGGTGACATAACTCAAGATCAGACCCAACACCTTATGTCAAAGCAGTAGAAAGGTTGTGAACAATTAAGTACAAGAAATTTGTATTAAAAATAGCAGAAGGTGTCAAGGGTGGACAACAAAGAGACCGAATGACAACAAAGTGTAAATTTGTATTAAAATATGATTTTCTATAATAAACTACTGAGGATAAATACTGACCAATGGAAGATTTTTCTGAACCCAGCCCAGATGAGCTGGTCCCACAAGCATCATCTACTGAAGATAATTTGCTGGAATATGATGGTTTAGATTGTTCATCAACAACTGTCATCAGTTTTTGTGCTAAAGCAATAGCAGCTCCCTGAACATACAACAGACACCTGTCATATATGGAGCAGAACATGTGGCTAAGGAAAGTAAATACAGTAGAGCTACTTGCCTGCCAAAAGGAGTAGCAACCATCAACCAATTTATTGGTCCGTCCCTGGAAGCCGCATTCTACTCCTTGACGAAATGCCACCCAGCCCTAAATGGATAGGCCCTCGTTAGTATTCCAACAAACGGTGCTGGGAAGACAAATTGTATACAGTATGTGGCTGCAAAGAAAAACTTCATATATTTCCTTGAAAAAGGGCCACTTTTCAACCTGTTACTTCTGCAAAAGTTCACTTCCAACTCTAAACTCTAGCAGAAGTTAACTTCAACTTTGAACTCTAAAACCGTCTGAGTTGCAACCATGAAATAATGAAACCGGTCGCTTTGCAACATTGGCTGGTTTCACAAGTGGTTTCGGCTGAAGTCTATATCAGGACAGTGATGTGTCATCAAACAAACCGGTTCATGTTGATTAGACGGGTAAGGTTTCAGCTAAACCACACGGAGCTCTCACTTCTGGTCCCTTTGCCGTATCTCACTCTGTTTCTCTTTTTTCTCTCTCTTTACTGATCTGTCCGATGACATGGTCTGACGTGCTAAACACATGGCATCCACGGTAGTCGAAAAACACTTGCCAAACCACCAAAGGTTGTAAACTGGACAGTTTCGGTCGTTAGAGGTCGCAACTTTGACAGTTTGTAGAGTCAGTTGGGGATTGAGAACTGGACCTTTTTTCTATCTCATAATAATAATTATAGCGGTAGATTTGGAAATAAATGTCTGAAACATTTCTGCACTCATATATTTGAACACCAAAGGACAAGGTTTGACTAATTGAACAAAAACTAAATAAGTTCTTATAAGGGTGCCAGTCACTGAAATCAAAGAAGCCAGAAATAGCACAACACACACACTAACAGAAGGAAAAATGAATAAGGTAATAGGGTTGTTGTCTTACAATCAAGCTAGGCAGATCGAGTTTCTCCACTTCATTAAGCAGGACCATTGCAGCCAGGCCACAATAAGTGTACCTTATCAAAGCAACGTTTATTTCAATTTCTTAACAGATACATCCAGAAAATTATCAGAGATCATCCTTAGAAACATACCCACCATGAGCTTCAGCATAAGGTTCCCCCGCAATCCCACCTTCATAAGTTTGACAACTGGGGACACAGAGTTTAAGAATTAACCAATCATTCTATAGAAAAATGAGACATGAACAAACCAGTCAGATGTTTTGCAATTGCAAAATTGACAATAACCAAAATAAACCTTGCTATGTAGTTTCCAACACCTTTTGCCAGATCAGCATCAAGAATGTTCACGAGGCTGGAGACCTAATGTCAACAAACGAAATATTAGAGAAAGACAACAAAAACATTAAGAACTGCAAGAAACTCACCGATATTGCAGTATAGCAAGCACGGACATCGATTTCACCACCATCATGCATTCTAGTTGAAGGATATTCAATGGAGTAACAGACATTAGGTCGAAGGAACTTGGTACGGAAAGAGTATTTTCCTTGTCCAATGTACTATCAAAAAATTACACACCTGAAAGCACCTGTTTTATCCTTCATTAGAAGCATAAACTTGTACAGATTGTCCCTGGTTAACAACACCGAACTGTTACAAAATGACACAGATGTAAAACACATCTTTCTCGAAGAGGAGACATAGAGTTACCTATTTATAGATGATAGCGCTCTTTCACTCCCAATGGTTACAAGTGTATTAACAGCAGCATACGATGTAGCAAGATGAGGTAACTACCAATGAAAAAGAGAGAAAAAGTATAACGTTAAAAATAGGCCAGTAAAAATTATCATATTGAATGATTATGCAAGCATGAATTCAAAATCAGTAGATCAAATAACAAACAAGGTTTAATGCTATCTCTGAACTTTCAAGAGGTTGAAGAACAAAAGCACTGCAAAAGCTAGCTTTGCCAACTACAGCAGGCCTTCAGTCATATAAACACTTTAGGTCATCAAATACCAAATACACAAGGTATGTATTTGATAGAAAAAACCATCTCCCAAGTTTTATTCACGCTAAACTGATTGGTCGAACATATTATATTCACGTGAACATGTTAAGTTGCCTAAAACGGTCCAAGCACTCATTTTAAGGCAAACATTTGGTGTAAATATCAGGCCCAGTATCTCTACACCCAAGTATTAATTCCAGGTGCAATGGTTGCCTAAAATTTCATCTCAAGACTCAATGCAAAACATTAACCAACCCAAAGCTAATACCGAAGCTAAATGTGCATAACTTTACAAAGTTTGAGATTGAGCAAACCTGCCCAGGTCCACCACCATACCCACCATGTATGTCCTGAAACAATTATAATAACAAAGCCAGCATAAGAGACCAAATTACAATGAATTCAGAAAATGCTGTATGTGCAAACTTGCTTTTTAATAAAAATAAATAAAATCATATTACTTCAAAAACTTTTAAGGTACAACATGAGGTGACCAAGTAGCACAAAATTAAATCAAAGCTTATTTTCCAGTACCCTCCTTCTACGAAAGCACCAATTTTCAACTGAAGCATGACGATACTTAGTTTATTAGATTTAAATATCTACTGTTATGTGCAACCAGAATCTAGTTTCTCAGAAACTTGTTTATTAATACCGATGTTCCATAATTCTTTTCGTGGTTAGTAATTTTTAGTATGTGCATACAAAACTACACTTGGACTGATAGATATCCATTCATCTAGCCCTGAGATCTTAAGCAGGTTGAAATCTGTTTGGTCATTCAATTTTGTTCTCGTCTCAGCAAAAGGAGAGCGAAAGTGTGAAAATCAGTCTGCTTATAAACTTATCAACAGATATATCTTTAAGCATAAGGATTAAAAAAATTAACTGCAAACAGTACCAACATATCAGACAATGATCCAAACCTGGCATCGAGATAAGAAGTCCACAATATCATTCTCCAGGTCATCGTCAAGCGTTTCGTCCAGCAAAGCAAGTCCGTGAACCATCCAATAGCACAACCAAGGTCGACTGGAACAACCAGAAGGAAAATATCAGCAAAATATAGACAAGGGATGGCATGGAATGAAACTATGGAAGTCAATTCAACACTGGATAATCATTACTTGGCATCGAGTGCATGGAAGCTTGGTGCAAGATGCCTCAGCCCTTTCGTCAAATACTCGACATGTTGATCACGCCACAGCTCTAGCCTGCAAAAAACAACCAAGATCAAAGCTCGGTACAAGCAGGTGTAGAACAGCATACTCTCACGTCATTGCTTGTGAAAGCTAAAAGGCGTGCTCCTACAACACCTAATTGGCGGCACTAAAGCTTCTATGAGCAAAGATGCTGGTACACTTCCCGAGACCATCTCCCCCATCAGCTATATTTCCTACTCTAGAGCATGCTTTCCTTTTTTGTATTTCCTACAGAACCTGACACTTTATGTTTTGAACACTGGTTTGGCCTGGTTTCATCTAATGGAACCGGGGGGTTTCGCGCCCCCTTTTGATCTAAAAAAAGAGATGCTGGTACCACAATCAAACAATCCTTTCCCCCATCAGCTAAACAGGTAAATTTATGTGTGAGCCAAGCAAAAAATCTGATCTGCGCACTACCCGAGCCCATCTCCACCCAAACCCGCCACTCCCAACCACTACGAATAGCGAGCCTGTGGCCAACGGCAAGTAATATCGAGCGTGCTCAAGGGTTCCTTACATGACGGACTTGGTGCTAGGCGGGGCGTCGAAGAGAACGCGGTAGATGTCGGCGACCCGCGCCTCCACCTTCATCTGCTCCACCTGCGTCACGGTGAGCCGGGGCAGATCAGCGGCCGCGCCGTCCTCCGACGGTTCACCCCCTGTGGGAGCCGCCGGCGGCGGGGGCGGTTGCTGCGACGAGGATTCCATCGGGGCGGCGCCGGCGCAGGCGAGCTCCGTCTCTGTGCGAGCTTTGGGGCCTTGGAGACTTGGAGTGGGACGGGGGAGTAGGACTTCGATGCCGATAGGGACGTGAGAGTGAAAAGCCCAGCCCAGTGGACAGTGAGGCCCAATGGACCGGCCCAGCTTCCGGGCGAGGCCGTGCTATACCTGCCCGGCCCGAGCCCGAGCGGATCATTCCCAGTTTCCCACCACCGCACCGCGCACGCACACACGGCCGCGCCGCCGCCGCCGCCGCACCGTAGGGCAGAGTCTCTTACCGCCTAGCGGCTGCGGCTGGGGCTCTTCGCCTCCGGGAGGGTTTTAGCGGCGCACGGAACCGCAGCAGCAGCAGCACGCCGCGGTGAGATGGCTGCCATGGTTGGAGCGCGCAGGGCTCTCTTCGCCGCCCGATACTCCCCTCGCGGCGAGCTCGCCGCCGCGCTCGTATCCCCGGCCCGACGCGTCGATTCGCTTCCGAGGTACGTTGCTCCGGTAACTCGTCGAGTCCTAGGACGAGTCTTTGCCTGCCTTGCCATTTGCCAATCTAGTGTAGTTTGTGGCGTCCGTATGATTTCATCATCATCCAGTGGTTTAGTCCTCTCTGGGAAATTTGCGATTATAAAAATCCACGTACGTTTAATATAGAAGAAATCAATTTTACTTTGAGCTTGAAATGGCAAAAATACGAATCACAGACCACCCATGCCACCTGGAGAGCAGTTTCTGAAAGTAGCTTACCACTTCAAACCCAGTATTTGGTTTCGCTGTAACCCAACAGATTGTTTTGACGCTAAAATGTCCTAGATGGTTTCCTCTTGAAAATATGTTTCTCCCCTGAAATTCACGTGCTTCGTTTGTTATTCTGTTTCAGTCTTCCAGCTGAAAGAGGATGTCTGCGTTCTTGGGCTCCATATCGACGCGCTGGCAATCTGGCATCCGAACAGGTTAATGGAGACTACCACCGCGAGTGGGGAGTGCAAAACGAGGGGAACTACGGTATGTCCCGCTCGAATCACTCAGCTGATCATCACAGCCGCCCTCTGCAGCGGGATCCCCCTTCAGCTCATTCTTCAGAAGGCATTGACAGAAATAAAGGTGTGCATGCTGATGGCTCTGTCAACGCACATTATGGACGCAATTCTGAGCAACATTACCAAAGTGGTGGATCATATGGTGTACCAAATAGTCGCCAGCCATATACCAGTGCAAGAGTGAACAATGAGACACCTGGATATAATACCAGGCAACCGTATGGGGGCAGTGGCGCATACAGTCACCAAAAATCCAATGGCGATCTACCAAATGCTCATCAGCAGCACAATGGTACACAAGCTAATAATGGCCTATCTGCAGATGGTAACGTCCAAATGAATCGGGATCGAACTGGATATGACACATACAACTCTGGGTACAACACCCGAAGTAACCAGCAGAGCTATACTAGTGGGCAGTATGGGTACGATCTATCAGCATATCAAAACTCAACTGGAAATGGTCATGAAGCCTTTCAGCAAAAGAAATTTGATCAAATATCTGATGGTAACTACACAAATAGGCCTGTCAATACTGCCTCACAATATCCAAACCCCAGCAGTTCCACTAAGGAGCACGTTGCAGGATTTCAACAAGGCCACAATGGTGATCTTGCATACAGTGCCAGGCAACCTGATCGGGCCAGTAGTGCATACAATCACCAAAGTCCACCAAATACTCATCAACAGCACGATGGTACTGGATATGGCACACACAGCTTAGGTTACAATACCCAGAGTAACCAGCATAAGTATACCAGTAGGCAGAATGGATACGTTCCTTCAGGACAATCATATCAAAACTCGGCTGGAAATGTTCAGCAACAAAATGATTATCAAAGGGGTGATTATACAAATAGGCCAGTAAATCCTAGCAGTTTCCACAATGAGCACTCTGCCGGATTTCAGCAAAGCCATGCTTCACAGTATACAAATCCTAGCAGTTTCCGTAATGAGCATTCTGCAGGATTTCAGCAAAGCCATGCTTCACAAGCCTATCCGAGTCCTTATGCCGCTAACAAAGTTGACACACATAGAAATCATCCAGGGCATTTCATGAATGTAAACACAGATGTACAGAGCAACCGTTATGGAAATTATCAAGAAAAGAATTTGGGTATTCAACCTATCGCACCAGCTGAGAACAACTTGACCGGTACACCATATCAAGATAGCATGTACCAGCATTCACGACCTGGCAGCCTTCCAAATGATGGATCACCTTCCAAAGTATCTGATGAAGCCGGTGGCATACCCAAAGGCACTATTGAAGAACTGGATAAGTTATGTGAAGAAGGGAAAGTAAAAGAAGCTCTTGAAGCTCTACCAATGCTGCGAGAAAAAGGCATTGTAGTGCATGTTCCTCAGTACTTTAAATTGATGCAAGCATGTGCTGATGCATCTGCACTTGCAGAAGCAAGACAAATACATCATGAAATATCTCAACCAGAACTAGCTGCTGACAAAGATGTTAACAACAAAATTTTGGACATGTATGCTAAATGTGCCTCGATGGAAGATGCAAAGAAACTGTTCAGTACTATGGCTCAGCGTGATTTGGCATCTTGGAGCACTATGATCTCAGGGTTTGTGCATAATGGTCTTGGTGAAGAGGCAACTGATTTGTTTGATCAGTTTATCCAGACAGGAGATAAACCAGATCCTGGCATGTTCACACATGTTTTCTTGGCCTGTGGAATTTTGGGATCTGTCGATGAGGGCATGTTGCATTTTGAATCAATGCAGAAGGATTTTGGTATAACTCCTGCCATGGATCATTATGCCAGCATTGTTAATATGCTTGGCCAGTCTGGCTATCTTGATGAAGCTCGTGAATTTGTTGAACGGATGCCAATGGAACCGAGCATTGATGTGTGGGAAAATTTGATGAATATGTGTCGACTTAATGGATCTTTGGAGCTGGGAGATCGCTGTGCTCAGATTATAGAACGCCTGGATCCTTCTAGGCTGAATGAGCAGTCCAAAATGGGTCTTTTCCCTGTAAATGCTTCAGACCTTGCAAAAGAGAAAGAAAGGAAAAAGGCTAATTCTGTTGAAGCTAGAAGCAAAGTTCATGAATACAGAGCAGGGGATAGATCCCATCCTGAAACCTTCAAGATCTATGAAGAGCTGAGGTACTTGTCGGCTCATATGAAGGAGGCAGGCTATGTTGCGGATACTCGATTTGTGCTCCACGATGTTGATCCAGAAACTAAAGAGGATGCCTTGCTAGCTCATAGTGAGAGGCTAGCTGTTAGTTACGGTCTTATAACCAGCGCTGTCCGTTCGCCTATTCGGGTCATAAAGAATCTCCGCTCCTGTGGAGATTGTCACACCGCTTTGAAGATAATCTCTAAACTTGTTGGCCGTCAGATCGTTGCAAGGGACGCAAAGAGGTTCCACCATTTCGAAAATGGTGTCTGCTCTTGCAAAGACTACTGGTAAACAGGATGTGACTAATTTGCATTGTTATCAAACTTAATAGGTACAAAACCACAATAGATTGTGTAAATCCTAAAGGTATGCTGTAGCCTATGAAACATTTAGTTAACCACAAGTTTCATGTCAGGGACATGTTGTATCCTCTGTTTTTAACGCCTCCTGTTAGTGTTCTACTTCTGGAAGTTAAGCTTGAAAGCATTATTTATCTTATGATGCCCCTTGACAAAGCTAGGCCTAGCAAAAAATATAGGGTTACCTAATTCTTGAAGAAAATTACTTTCTCGTGAGATGCAACTAAACAACTTGCATTCTGGTGTTTCTAGTGTACAACTGTCACGAGCTCCTGTTCATGTGTTCTTCAAAAAAAAAAAAAAAAAATCGGGAAGGCTAATATTCCCTATGTGTTTTGTTTGATTTATAGGAATGTACTCATCCTATGTGTGTTTTGTACACTTTGTATAAGAAAGAAATATGGGATAAATTTCTATCGCTTACGGTGCAATCAAATCACATAAGATTATTCATGACAGACAAACTATGTATTTGTTTTATGTGTATTGATAATCATGTAAACAGAAAAGAACCTTAGTCTGCTATGAAAAAGGCTATCATCTCCACCGTACTGCGAGTACTAAAGAATACTACCGAAAAGAGTGAAAATATACTCCTTGATTGGAAAACATAGACATTGACCAACAATTACTTTGTTATATGAGTATTTAGCATAAAAATACTTGCTTATGGTTGTAGACTCGTAGTTTTGTATGACGTGACTACACATTTATATAATACTTTCTCCATTCTGAATTGTAAAATATTTTGAATATTTCAATGCGCACTACATTGAAATGAGTGAACAACACAGTAAAACACGTTTATATACATGTGGTACGGAAAAAAGGAAAAAAAATCTTATAATACGGAACCGAGATTTGGTGAAAAGTTTGTCTTTGCCAAAATGAAGTATTACCTTGACACGGGGAAAAGTACCAATCTGTAATTCTGTATAGAGAACAGCGTCCTACTCATAAGAGCATCTCTAGCAGATACCCCATATTCCGACACAGCTATCCGGTCGAGCCGAAAATCAGTTTCCGGCACCGCGCGGCGCGGGGCAGACTAGATACACCATAACTGTACTGGATATTTAAACCTAGATGAAATTGTGACATTCGCGCGAGAATTGGAACAAGCAAATTAGATTAAACACTAGATAGAACTGAAATTAAACTCGATACATACTAAATTAAACTACATCTAAAACAGAAATGGAAACTCTAGATCTAAACCCTAAACTACATCTAAAACAGAAATGAAATTAAACGATACATGCTTATAGGGCGGCGATCTTTTTCGGAGCTCGTCGGCATCAGCGGCTACCTACGGCTACGCCTCATGCTCCTCCTCCTCGGCGATGTCGTGCAGCGCCACCGCCAGCTCGAGCTGGTCAACCGCCACGATAAGGCGCTGCGTGGCACCAGGAGCTCTGGCCTCCCCCGCCGCCGTCACGGCGGCGCTCGAAGCGGATGAAGTAGGAGCCTCCCCGGCCTTCGGCCGTCACGCGGATGTACCTCTACGGTAAGGCGTTGCGCGTCTCCGGGAGCTTCCTTCTACGGCTGAGCTCCCCGCCTCCGCGTCGTTCTTCCATTCCTCCCGCAGCGTCATGAGGCCCGCAAACCGGCGGAGCTTGTAGGAGCCACGCAGTTTGGCGCCACCGCTTATCCTGCTCCCCGGAAACTTTTTTCCGGTCCTCTCGGGGCGAAAAATAGCCATGTACCCCATATCGGCCGGACTTTTTCGGGCCAAGGGGCGTATCTGCTAGAGATGATCTAACAGCGAATCGTATAGACATTGTCCACCCAACGTGGCACAGCTCCTGGACCCTTATCCTCTCCCGCGACTGAGAGGCGATTTCTGAACCCCACCCCGTCAACTCCACCTCGCCGCCGGCGGCTCGCCGGTTTCCCCCTCCTCCGTCGGCCGCTCCGGCGGCGGGAGGTGGGGGGAACCTTGGGCCCCGGCGTGTACATAGTGTAGGTGTTGCTAGGGTCTTCGCCGGCGGCGTCAGGGAGTTGGTGGCGCGGCTGGTGTTGGTGTTGGTTTTGCAGGTGGTGCTCTTCCTCTCCGGCGGCGGTGCTCGACGGAGCGTCGCGGCGGAGCGCCCCCTTCCGCGTGCTCGCGGCCCCCAGGGTCGTCGTGTGCGCTCGTTCCCCTTCCGGATCTCGACGCGGTGGATCCGGTCGACCTTAGTGAAGCAGCTGGATTCGTTTCAAGGCGATGTCGGCGATGGAGCGAGGCGGAGGCTCTCCGGAGTTCGAGGCCCGACGACTTCCTGTCCGCTCGGGGATCTTCTTCCATCCAAGGCATCAGTGGAGAAGGAGCGGCGGCGCGCCATCGGCATGTTTCTCTCCTCGTCGTCGACATCGATCTACAGAAGGACTGGGTTGTATGTTCTGAGTTTGTGCTGTTCCTTTCTGTAATCTCTTGATGTATTTTCAGCTGTTTCCTCGCAAAAAACGTGGCACAGCTCTTCTCCTCTCTTTTCTTTTTTTTGAGCATGAACAGCTTTGCTTTTTTTTTTTTTGAACAGCTTTTCTGTTAAGTCGTATAGACCGCGTCCACCGAACTTGAGCCATAGCGTAAAAAAAAAAAAACTTGAGCCATGGGTCACTTGGGTCGGGTCTCACAGGCCCTCGGCGTCCAAACAGTAAAAGAAGCCCAGAGAGTGCAACGACCAGGGTTTTAGAGCCCATCCACACCGCACCAGCCATGGCGACGGCGGCTGGCGGCGCGCGGCGAGCCCTCTCGGGGCTGCGCTCCGCTTCCCCATCCACTCTCTCGAGAGCGTTCTCCCGCCCGGCGGTGGCCACCCAGTCTCCCGAGGCGGCGGCATCCGCTCTGCCCCGCGCCGCCTCTCGCCGGCGCCTCGCGATCTCGAGGTACCTCGGTGTTCCTTTTCCTCGAATTGGTCGTGTTTTGGGCAGTATGGTTTGCTCAGATTCGGCCGGCGTGTGCAGGGTCTCGGTGGCGGCGCTAGGCGGCGTGCAGGGTCTGATGCCGCTGCACAGCGCGACGGCGTCGGCGCTGCTCACCTCCATGCTCGGGCTTAAACCCGGGTCCTGGGGTTGGCTCTCGGAAGGTAAACCAACTTAACTTGGTTTTGTCTTATCCCCATGCCATGAATGACATTTGGAAATGCTAGAAGCTAGAAAGTTGGACAAACAATGGTGAACCAGATCAGAACTAGATTTTGTTTTCCATGCCAAGTTTTGCTGTATCTGTAGACACAATTGTGATTTGTTAGTTCTGAACTTTTAATGTATCTGCATTCCCATGAATGAGATGGCTACTCATGGCCTGGCTGAAAACCACGTAACCTGCCTGGAGCTGGATGATTGTAGTAGGAAGCTAGTGTTTAGTTTACTGGAGAGTGGAGAGTTTCAATCTAGTTTCGTTTAGTTTCTCATCTTTTTAGCTTAGTGGATCACATTAACTACTTTAACATTGTTGCTGGCTTGCTTTCTGGACTGGGATAATCAAAGTAGTCCATAATGCATGTCTCTATGTTAGTAAGCTTAGGCTTTCCAAATGTATAGTAGCTTCAGCTGAATGTTGGTGTTGGGCATTCACTACTTTAACATTGTTGGGCATTTTTTTGTGTTCGACATTTAATTAGGCAGAATCTGTGAAGTCTCTGATTGCTATGTTCTTTATGAAGTGTTTTCCTCTTAGCAAGCTGATTAGAAGAACTAAACTTTTGCCTGTTGGTTTCCTGTCTGCGGGCATTTTGTTTACTGCCTTCTCCTTTTCTTTCGGACAGCTTTTATGTATTCTCCCATTTCTGCCTCTTGCTTGCCCGATTTCAGCTTTTCTTAAAATTCAGATCTGGTAAAATGGATTTGGACCGTCCATTAACGTTCTTTACAGTACCATGACACGGGTACATAATTATTAGGCATATGTACTATACACACAGAGATCCCAAAAAATGGTCAGCATAGGGCACCAAGCAGTTGAAACCAAGATGTATGCATTACTTTCATACCAAAATAGTTGTTAATTTGCTAGACTTTCACAAGTGTTTCATGCTGCTTATATTGCTGGTTCACTGGATCACCTGAAATTTAGTTCCTTACCAACTTTATACATACTGCACTGATAGTTAAGTTGGCATGCTGTACTGATCATGTTATTTTATGGAGCATTTTGTTTTTGTTCTGACCCATTGTTTTTTCTCGTTTTCAACTTCAGGGTTTGCAACACCACTATAACAAGAATGGGGTTTCAGTGGCCATACAAGAGTCTTCATCTTCAGTTTAGCCTTCCCTTGGCACATTGCAATAACACTAGCTACATGCCCTGTGGAACCCTTGGAATTTTGCTGGTGGAATATGTACTTTCACTGCTTAAACATTATGATTGTGTGCCAGTCATCTTATTGTGCACTGATGATATTCATGCCAAATTTTAAGTAACATTATTTTGTGATACCAGTTTCTTTAATTTGATTGTGGGACTCTTTGCCCCTGAGTATGTCACGGAATTTGCATAGCTGCCATACCAGAATCGTTCCAACAGATACAAACTGTGCTTCTAGAACCAGGGTTCCATTTTGGACATGGTACAGGCCAAACACCTCTTTTTAAGTCAGAATCGATATTTTGTGATGAAACAGGCGAAAATTCAGTTTGGCTCCTGAGCTCCAGTGATACCTTAATTTTTAAAAATCCGAAAATCATGTTTAGAAGTTTCAAAAACTTGTCAAAGAAAAATTATTGATGTAGTCAATGATTTGTCCAACATAAATGACAAATCTGATAAATTTTGGAGTTTCTTTTTTGTAGATCAGAATACGAACTAATTCAAATGGGCATTTTACACGTTTGTCTGTACATTGTGGCACTAGTGCTTTTATTTGTGAACCCTTTTGTTTAATCCTAACAAAAATAAGCTCTTTCGATTAAATACTTTTTTCCTTTTATTTTAGGGAATTTTGGAACATTTCAACAAAGAAGGTCTTTCTTTCACAGATCAAACAAGACCTAAGACTAATCTAAAAGAAATTACTAGATTGAATACAAACTATGTCCAGATTTTGGAAATTAGCGGTATTTTAAATTTTGAAAATTAGTTTATCCCTGGAGCTCGGGAGCCAAAAATCCCTACTTGAATCCGGTAAATCTGCATTATCTTACTGAATCATATATAGACACCATACCACAAAAGCAAGTAAAAAATAGATTTTTTGACTAATGAAAATGGCATTGTTTTAAATCTGCTTTCAGAGGCTAATCATGGCTGAGTTCGTCCTTTAAGACAAAATATTTACACTGTAAGCTGTAGTTCTCATTCCGCCAAATTTCATACTGTAAGCCAAAAAGGACGGAACAAGGATCGTTTGCTGCAAGTCATAATATATCTTTATACTGCTCATCATGACTTGCAAACATCTCTAGGATTCGTCGTCCCCAAAACACATACATTTGATACTCTCATACAACGATCTTTGTACTCATCTATTGCTGCTACAATCAAGAGATAATAGTCACATTTCTAAACTCGTCCCTGTTCTCACCTTCAGAGTGATCACTGGAATGTGACTCCGAATCTCGATCATTCAGGGGGGTTTTCTGAAATACATCAAACAGAAGAGCTCGCATTCGCTCCCGCAGCCCCCAAGTTTCTTCAGGGTTGAACCATTTGCGTCCAAACTAAAAAAGCACGATAGTCAAGACTCCCGACTATTACAGAAAAAATAATGGACAGGTTTGATTTATACCTTGCAAAGGCGCTCTCTTGTCAATCTATCTGGTGCCTCTTGAATAAACTTCTCTATGTAGTAAAGCATAAAGATGCCACAGTCATAGTCATTTCGCTGGCGCGGCACCTTGCAAGTCGAAATGGAAGGTGGCTTTAGAAAATTGGCACAAAAAATGATAAAGGAAGAGTTGTTGGAAACCCATACAGCCTCTCAAGAACTATCATCAGAACACCCAGGTTCTTACCTCAACTTTTTCCGTGCGTATATTTCTTGGAAGATGTTCCCATATCGTGCCTGAAAAGGGAATGTCATAAGAAGGATCCTTCTGTAGATAGCTCCATTCTTCTTTCAGGTAACTACAACAAAAAAAACATATCCGTGAACACGACTATGGTTAATCAAAGGTAGGAATTTCCAGAATGACAAGTTCCCCTACAGGGATGGTACACATCACCAGAGATCCCTCCAGTTTTGAGTTGTAAATGCTTGAGATCAAGAGCAAATATTCGTGTGGTATCATGGAACATACCTCTCAATCACACGAAAAATCTTGTCGCTGGGATGCAGTCCTAGAGAGTCCAAGTGAAACACTGTTGGCCCTGATTCTCTCTCTTTTGTGGGCATGCAGATAATAACCAAACTCCAGTGCATCCTAAATTACAAGAACATGAGGTAATCAGAGTCTTATGTGTATATGACAACTAGATACTCTAGAACGTTATCTGTCAACCATCAAACACACCCTCGTGCCAAATATTAGCCAAACTAATCATATATATGCTTCAAGGAGCAGATAGACACGTCCGATTTAGTATCGATGAAAAAACTTACTCTCCATGTATAGGCAAAAGTACATATGGTGTCCTAAAAAGATCTACACTTTTCCACCATCTCCTTAACTTCTCAAACTGTGAGTCGCAATCACCCTACAAAGAATGAACAAGTCAACCAGCAGGTATGAAAACTAGCTTTGAGGGTGAAGAACATATAATCCCAACATGCAAAAGGTATTGAATGAACAGCAATTTATAAAACAAAAGAGTAATGATAAAGTAGGCTATTTTCAAGAGATAAACAGATTTTTTTTTGGAACATATCATGTCGAAAAACGAATAACCATGCATATTTGCAGTTTATGCATTGAACAAACAAAGAACGCCAAGGTTTTACAGAATTTCCTGGAACCTAAAGTGGGAATATCCTGTTGCAATTTGGAAAATTATGTGTCAACGAGAAGTGCAGAGAACTAGAATTTTCCTGTTTACATGCATATGTAGCTCCATATTTTATTAATCGCTACAGCAACGTGATATAAACTAAAACGAAGCTTTGAAAAGCAATAGTACGATTTAATGCGAACTGAATGAAACAATCACACTAGGGTGTTG
Organism: Poa pratensis; assembly: GCA_947311845.1. Classification (NCBI taxonomy): domain Eukaryota; kingdom Viridiplantae; phylum Streptophyta; class Magnoliopsida; order Poales; family Poaceae; genus Poa; species Poa pratensis. Next base: position 40,488,198 of record CAMZMU010000027.1, read on the forward strand.
TTGAGTATGCAATTTAAGGATACAGTCCACGGTAGCAAGAAAATTAATAGTGTTTCCGGTGGCATCCCGTATAGGAACAATGAACCTTCCACGTCAAGCCAACTCATCCACCAACTATAGCAATACTTCAAACCATGGAATTGCAAGTAATGTTGAATGTTCTAAATTATTAAATAAAACATAGAAGGATCAAGAGCATACCTTCCTGGATAATAGTGCCTCTTCAAGTTTGCTGTAGAAATATGTACTGAAGATGTACAAATCGCCACAAGGCCGGGATCTTTTTAGGTACCTGACATGGTCATAGTCAGAATAGACAGACAACATGTATTAAAAACTACACAACATATTATTTTATTTGACGTTTACTCAGCTAGAGCGTCCAAACGAGAAGAATAAATACAGCATAGACATTTCCATCTTGAAGGGAACACATCATGGTAAACATGAGATATGTTGAAAATTCACGACTCGGTTGATGGATACAATTCACATTTAGACCTTTAAGCAGATCAAATATGTCTTTCAAACATTTGGAGGTACTGATTATTCGCTGTAGTAGCTCAGTGATAAAATGAGTAGAAGGAGACCTACTTTCTATTTCAACATAACAAGTTACTAAAGATAAAAACAACTGAACAAAGACATAAACTAAATGCAGTTCAGTCATACCCATCAAGACTTTCTAACAGCTGCATGCGAGCACTTGAACATTGAACTTACTAACAACAGAAAGAGGAAGATAATGTCATAAGAAGAGAAGGGAATAGAGTACTTACTGGATGTAAAAATTTATAACAGGTGATTTTAAAAATACTGCGGGTTTAAGACAGTCTATGTCAGAATATGTCAGCTGGACACTTTCCGGATCAGCGCTGTAGAGAGTAATAGACATTAGTTTCAGAGACGATTTTTTCTGTCAATACCGGTAACTTTACATGATTCTCACCATGATGGATAGTAGATCACTGACTTTTTGTCCCTACACAAGTACGAGTTGATTAATGAAACATCTATGATTGGTCACTGATTTTACAATATACAGTGATGAAATATAATCTGTATCTCTATTATGTTACCAAATTACCATTCATTAGCCATCTCAACATCAACTGATTTAGCAGGTTCTGTATCTTCATCATCCAAGAGAACTACTTCCTGAAAAACCGAAGAGCATGATTGGAACACATATGAAGAAGTTATTGATGTGAAACGTTTGCAGCTAAGATCAATGACAATAATAATGAAACATTAAAGCATCATTGATGATCTTCTCAGTGAATCAAATCCAAACACCGTAACACTATTAGTCAACAATTTTTGGCACATCTAGGCTTTTACTTTGCTTTATTAAAAATATAATAACTTATGTGATTTAAACTCAATAGATTTTTATTCAAAAAACATAGAGATTGATGAAATAAAACTTTGTATTGGTACCCATAATGTTACACCATTGTAAGTATGATGCTAGATGCACAGTGCAATTTTAGTCTAGATAACAGGTTCCAGTTTCACGACTGAAAGGAAAAAATATCAAAGAACAATGTAAGAAAAAGGTGAAATAGTTGTCAGCATATTCACCTTGTTTTTGTCTCTTTTATTTAACATCTCATATTGGTACGTCTGACTCTTAGAATTGCCAAACCTGCATATCAAATTTATCTATCAGCAAAACAAAATGACCACATAGGCACATGCCATCACAAGCCCAAGCCCACAGGAAGCGCGGCTGCAGAAATAAGGGATCAAACAACAATCTCTACCTGGTTACGTTTGGGTCTTTGCTACTTCCTTCAGGAGGTTAGATCTATTTCAAAATGTTAGGTCTGCTAAGCCCACAAGGTGTGATGCTTCCACCGAGGAGTATTGTACGTGGCTATATAATATATTTTCCCAGTCTACTCCCCTACTCTAACACCCATGCTCTCGGAAATTACAGGCTTACCGCTACAATCCCCAGCCTCCATCGAGCACAACTAGAATCTATCCTCAAGATCCATGGTTCATACCATACAAAGTGGTTTTAAAGAGAGATATTACTTGCAGAACTATTAAGATGGAACTATGTTCCTCCTGTAAACTGGAAAAGATAAGACGAGCTTATTCCAACAAGGATATTCCATCAGGTTAATCCAAAAAGCTGACTATGAGGTCACCGGAGTCGTATATGAAGGTTGGAAGCCCAATGGTTCATGAAAATATAGCACTGAAGATAATGTATTTAGCAAACCAACTGTCCAATAACAAGAACTGTATAACCTTTGAAGTCACTAATGACAGCGACAAAGGTATAGGCGTCCACAAATCACAGCATAACACATGATCATGAAACTGAATTTGATATGGTTATAGACATGGGAAGATAGTTAACAAGAAAACAGTGCTGCAAACACTGTGAGTAATTACTACTAGATGGAAAGTGAAACACCAGAGTTACAAGAGAGAAATGGTCAACAAATGGTGACATGCGACGCGTAAATGTTGTACAGCAAGGACAGAGTGAAAAGTCCCTGATGTATACGTGAAACAGGCGAAGTGCTATAGAAGGTATATCATAGCTCATCTTGACAGAACTACCAGAACTAAAACACCAAATGAACTTGATTAGTAAATAGGAGGGAATACCTCTTGGGGAAAATCTCAAAAGCATCATCTTCTGTATGTCGTTTATCGGACATACCCTTTGACCCAACATTGTTATTTTTTTGTTGATTTTTGCTACAGGTCTTCAAACCTAACCTCCAACCATCCATATCAGAAAGTTTATTATCAGTAGTATTTTGACGAACTGTATGCCTATTTTGTTCGACTGGTTTTCTTGCTCGTTCCCCAGGTTTTTTTGGGTTAAAATATTTTATCTCACTAGAGAATGCAGCTCCACCATCCTACATATAACCAGGAAAGTTGTCAAAACATTTGTAAATGCTAATCACAAGTGTATTATGTAAAATGTAGCATGTAAGAATTAGGACTGAGGACACCAAACTGCGCACCTTGCCATTCTTTGTAGGTGGAGCAAAATATGACTTCTGATGGCGTTTGACACCAGAGTTGCTGTAGTTGAGCTCATCGCCACTATCTGCAAAATATATGCATGGTACATTGGTGAATGGTAAAATATAAGCTACATCCTTCAAACAGTTGAAGGCAAGAAACAGGAATGTATTAGACCAGCCAGCATGAAAACGCCTTCCATGAAAACCACCAAAGACCTAGTTAGTGAACCCTAATGCCTACAGATCAGATACATTACAATTGAGAAAATGTTTAAAAAAGGATGTGCAGTTTATACTTTATTATATCAATAAAGGACAGACCCAGTGCATAGAGGCTCTCACACAAGGTGAGGTCTGGGAAGGGGTTATAGGAACCTAGTCTTACCCCTGCAAAGTGCACTGCAGGGAGGCTGGTTTGAACCCAGGACAGACCCAGTGCATAGAGGCTCCCACACAAGGTGAGGTCTGGGAAGGGGTTATAGGAACCTAGTCTTACCCCTGCAAAGTGCACTGCAGGGAGGCTGGTTTGAACCCAGGACCTCTTGGCACAAGTGGAGAGGACCTCACCACTGCACCAAGGCCTGCCGTCATACTTTATTATATCGATAAACAGAAAATATGATTCTGCTGAAAACTTGTTGTCCCATAGGAAGCTTGCTGACCTTGTAAACGGACTGTCTAGAGTCTGAAGCATATATACTCTCCAGAAAAGAGAAACGTACATATGTTATCCAACCAAAAACTTACACGAGCTAAACAATGACTCTGATGAGATCAAATGACCACCGCTATCGAGTATAAGAACTTCCTTTTCCCTACAAAAGTAGAGCTGAGCTACTTTTCTGCCTGAGGCTTGGGCATAACTGATAGGCGACTCGCTTTCTCTCATGCGTCTTCAGTCATTCACCCTAGGAGTGTTCAAACTTGGTTTGGATACAACCCGTGAAAGCTTACCGTAGTTCAGTTTTCTTTGTTAGCTCCGATCACCCTAGCAAAACTAATACAAAAATTTGACATATGATTTTCATGGTTTCAACTCAAACCGGTTGTGAATACCCTGATTCACCCACTGGTTACTTTGTTATCCAAGTTTGCAGCTTATGCCACGAGAACAACGGGCATTCAGTTACACTTTTGTATGGTTATATATCGCATAAGAATCAGCATACAATTATATCAATACATGATAATTTCTTCGTTTCAGATGTCAAAATTTATATAGTGACAGATAGTATACCATTTAGCTCACTATGTTAAATATCAAGACATAACAATTCCTGCTTTCTGGATGTCAAAATGTATCAAGTTACGTACAGTTCAAAAATGATACCATTTAGCTCACCATGAATCTAAATTCAACTATGCGCAAAAATCCAAATCAAATCCACATTGAGGCTGTATGCTTGCTACAATATTTTGGCATTTGAGATTTTATGGCCATCAGCCATCGAGCAAAAATCAAGTTTCAAACTAATTGACAGTATTTTATGCACTCATGCACTATTCATGCAGAGACCATTATAATCTTGCAATTCTCCGCCGACGAGAGATCGTTGTTCTTCGCTTCGACCTACATGGAGCTTGGGAACGGCAGGACTGCGAAGTTCTGGGAAGATAGGTGGACTGAAGGCCGCTCAATTGGCGAGATCGCACCACAGCTTTACAGATGCATCCCCAAAAGGCGTCGCAAGTCACGCACGGTACAAGATGGGCTACAGAACAACAATTGGGCGTGAGACATACAGGGGGTCGTAGGAGTGCACGAGATCGGCCAATATCTGCAAATATGGCATCGCATCGAGCACATCTTCCTCTCAACAACCCCAGATCAGCTGCGCTGGAGATGGACAGCCGGAGGTACCTACTCTGCCAAATCCTGCTACATGGCAACCTTCCAAGGATCGACGACAAGCTACTCCTGGAAGATGATTTGGAAGAACTGGGCGCCTCCGCGTGTCAAGTTCTTCCACTGGCTAGCTGACCAGGACCGGTGCTGGACCGCCGAGAGACTTGCTCGCCACGGCCTGCCACGCCACCCTCGGTGTCCGCTGTGCGATCAGGCAGTAGAGACCATCCACCATCTCCTGATGGAATACCCTTTCGCTCGCCAAACTTGGCACGAAAACTTGGCATGGCTTCGGATGACAGCGGCAGCGCCAAACCAGGAGCTCTCCCTCATGGACTGGTGGCAAAATGTAAAACAGAACACGCCAAAGCAGCTGCAAAAAGGTCTCGGCTCGATCACCCTACTCACTCCATGGATGATCTGGAAGCATCGCAACGAATGTGTCTTTGAAGGAGCACGGCCTTCTGTCCAGGTGCTCGTCGACAAGATCAAAACAGAGGCGACGCTATGGGCTCGGGCAGGAGCAAAAGGACTTAGAGTAGTTCTGCCATCCACCTGGGATGTGCACTAATTGTAACACATTACATATGCCTGTTGCCTCTACGGAGGTTGTAAACCAACTCTGTCTGCCCTTTCAATAAAAAGAAACGCAAATCTTTTGCGTTTCTCGAAAAAAAGTAGAGATAATAATTAGTTTACTTAATCAATCTCAAACCATGCATCTGACCTTCGACATGGAAATTATCGATATGGGTTTCTCTAGCCATCAGATGGGTAGACATTACTAACTATGTGCATTGCATAATTAACAAGGTCAAGAATAAAGCTTACTGAAGGTGTAGGGATCATCCACAGTGGGGGCGTGCAACACCAGTCTCCGGCCCGTGTCAACCTACAACAGGTAATGAAAACGATTAACTCCCTGCATGGACGAAATATGCTGAAAATTGTTTAAGAGAAAAAAAATACGCTGACAAATAGGAATACATTAGAATGGCCCATTGATACAACTAGAATATATCAAAAGCAAAATGTTCTGAAAGAATATGTAGTTGTCATGATTGTGAAGACAAAATATCTCATTCACCTGTCAATAACACCAATAAAGAAGCGGTGCATTGAGCACATTCAAGATACAAATCAAATATCATGGAAGGATAAATAATTGGCATAATCTGCTTATGTGCCAACTTAATTATTCAGTTGCAAGTTTATGACACAATATCTCATTGTCATGAACAAAGAAAATATAAGCTTTCCATAACTGAATACAAAAGGGAAGAGCATAAATCTGCATTTAATCAAGAGAACAAGGCTATTGACAGTGGAGCGCCAAGTAGTAAACCAGGAATCTAGATATGGCAACTTCTACCAAATTACCTATCCTAATGTCATTCATGAGCACTAACATACAAAAATGGACATCTTTGACTTTAAATTACTTGACTGACCATAAGCACCTGAATCGCTACGGACATTCTAAATCAAACATCATGGGAAGGAAGATGTTTGCTTCTTATGCGGCAACTTGATTGCAAGTTTATAAACATAAGAACATTAGTATACTTTCCTTAACTGAATGCAGAAGGGGAAAGCATAAATCTGCAGTCAACCAAGAGAATAAGGCCACTGACAGTGGCGGAGTGAGCTGTGACACATTGGTAAGGCTTTAGGCAGTGCAGCCTGGCCATTCGGATGGAATCCTTGGATTGAGAATCAGCATGTTGCACTTTCACAAACGTGCGCTTTCAGTGATGAACTGCTTGTGTGTGCTTGTACAAAAAAAGGCTATTGACAGTGGAGCGCCAAGTACTAAGCCACAAGCTTGAATTTGACATCTTGTACCATACCATCAATCCTGGTGTCATTCATGAGCACTGACGGACATGAAATTAGCTGACTGAACCCAGGTGACCTGAATCGCAACCCGATACTCTGAATCCACATCACCTAAGGCTAAACTACTAACCAGTGGCATTACTGAAAACAAAATAAACTTCATATCGAGAAAAGATAGAACACGGTTGCCTGCTAAAATTCCCCTTTCGGTCACCTGCATTGTTATTATTTTTCAAAAGAAAAAAACACCAATGAAGAACGTGTTGCATAATGCTTATCAATCATTTCGGCGACTCAACTTCATGGTCAGGATTTCTAGAATGTGATGTAACATGGAAGTCATACGCTTTCAAGCAAAGAAAAAACATATTTATTCATCATTCAGCTTAATTTATTTTTTACTGGAACTCTTCAGTGTAATGTCAACATCTGAAAACGACTAAAATCCCCCTTTTGTTCTTACCCTGAACCTCGCCTTGAACCCCGAAGGGCAAGTCCAGAAAACCCTCTAAAAAGAGAAAACACTGATAAAAACAACAAATCCTTAACTTCCCAGACTTCCCCAACCAACTATCGATAATCCTCGAATACACGAATCCAGATTGGGGGGAAAACCCACATATTGCTCACCTTACTCGGCGCGGCGTTGCGGCGGCGATCAAGCTCCTTCTCCACCCGGCGGACGAACTTCCGCGACTTCTCGCCGCCGTCGTGTGTCTTCGAATGGAGGCCGCGCATGCGCACGATCTTCAACTGCAGCTCCTGATCGGAGAACTTCCTGAACTCGTCCGGGTCCCCTCCCCGCCGTCGGAACCGCCGTCGCCGTCCTCCTGCGTCCGCGAAGGTGGCCGCGGCGTGACGCGCGGAGGGGGGGAGGCGATGATCTCCAGCTCCGCCGGCGGGGAGCCGAGGGACATTTGCGCCCGGTCGATGGCTATCGGACTGGGCGGCATGGTGAGCGCCGGCCGCCGCCTGGCGGCGGACGGGGGAGGGGCTCCGGCGCCGCCAATCGAACCGGCGGAGCAAGGGTTTTATGACGAGACGAGACGAGTGCAGGGCAACGAAAGGGGAAAAATGAGATTTTCGAAAAGTTGGAAAGGATTTCGGATTGATATATGCTGCCGCTTCAATTCCCAATCCAATGCAGCAATTACTCGGTCGACCTGCCTGGCGCCTGTCCAATTTATGCGGTTCTGCACTCTGTCCATTGAACTGGCTTTGGACAAAACATTTTGCACAATTAGGTCTTCCGCCAAATTTGTTTCATAGTGCCTTTTTTTTTTTCATTGTGCTGGTTTTCTCGGAAAAAATATGGTCACCAAGTAAAAAAATTAAGCTACATCTTTGTAAATTTGCAATTTCTCCACAGACAACTTTGGCGCGAAAAGGAGTCAAAGTCCCCCGCGCTTATCTATAAAGCCGAGTCAACACACCACGTAGGCAGATAAATTCGGGCCGATTTCTAACTGAAGTGTTTAAGAACCATGCGGTTATTTGGCCATCATGTAACAGTTTGAGACTTCCCTAGTCAAACAACATGTCTCAGCAGAGTCTTGTTCTTTCAAAATTTGATATTGTTTTGCAAAGAAGACATCTAGTTTTTCATTTGTCAGGGAATAATATTGGTTATGAAGTTACAAATGCACCACCAACCCAATCGTTAAAGATGACATACTTTAACACAACATAGTCCTAAAAAGTTTCCGTTAGCGGATGATTATTAGTATTATATATCTATTTGGCACCAAAGTATACTGTTGAGGACCCAAGGAAGAGAAAGACACGAGATAAATAGAAAAGACTAAGGTAGTGTTTGTGGGATCTTAATTTAGGTAGATAAAACCAAATAAAACCATAGACCATGGATTTTCTTATCATTTTGTGGTATTAACTATACTATTTAATTATAATAAATAAATTAAAGACATAATTGTCAATTGCTATAAATCATTTACTTCTTTCCAAGATTTGATAGATGGTTAAGATAATTGGTATCATAATTGTTTTTCTTAAGGGGAACACTCCCGACCTCTCCATCGTGGTGCATACAACCCCAACTTTATTCATTATTGCAAAGTATTCAAACATCGTAATTTACAGGTCACTCAGAGTTGATACATAGTCACTTAAAAGTAAACATCATTCAACACGTAGGCCATAACATTGAATTTACTAGCAAGTAAGGATGTGCCCTAACTGAAAGTTCTTGCAACCGACTAACTTGTTGCATCCAAAGTTCAGAGCTCTCCATTTTTTCCTCGTATGGGAGATAAGATCATTAATGGATCCAATGAGTAGTCAAAGAAATAATGTGCATAAAAGAAGGAGCTCTTGCTAAAAACAAAAGCATTCCATACACGCCATATAGTCCATAATAAAGCACAAACTCTCACCATTCGAACTTTGTTCGCTTTATAAATTTCATTAAACCAATCAACGCAAAACAGTTGGAGTTGATTACTTAAAAGTCATATGGAGAATGCGCCAAAACAGTTTGAATTGATTCATTGGTATCACAAAAAGAACATTTTTTTTATTACACGTCCAATTCCTTTTACTAAATTATTCTTTGTCAACAAAACTTTACAATAAAGGAACCACATTGAAAGGATCGAGTAGGTTGACTAGAGGGGGGGGGGGGTGAATAGGCAACTACCAATTTTAATTTTCTTTTCAACAAGTTAAGGAATTGCTCAAATATAAGTTCTCTAGATATGCAACTAGGTGAACAATCCTATATGATGAGCAAAAAGCTAGCTAACAAGATATACTAAACAAGGTAAGCTAGCAATACAAGTAAAGGTATATATAAAAATGATAAGCACACGGTGACACGGAGATGATTCCCGAAGTTCACTTCCCAATGGAAGCTACGTCTTCGTTGGAGCGGTGCGGGGTCACAAGTGATCCCCAAATAGCCGTGATATGGCACACCGTATCTCCTCCACTATATGATGCCCTCGAGGTCGGCAACAAACCTCTACAAGGATGAGGCACACTCCACAACCGAATTGGAGGCTCTCACCAATTCCCACGGCTCCCAAAGCCGCAAGAATCACAAGGCCGGGGCACGTCTCCACAACTCAATTGGAGGCTCCCGGCTAGTCCCCGCGGCTTCCAAAGCCACAAGAACGACCAACGACCGTCTAGGGTTCCAATGAACCCAAGATTCACAAGTTCCTCTAAGGAATGGATATGGAAATCAAATCGCTTTGGTGGAAGTGTAGATCTAGGTCAACTCTCCCAAATCCTAGAAGGACAAGGTGTTTGAGTGGGTAGGGAGAGAGATCTACTAAGTTTAAGCTTTCAACAATGGTGGAGAAGATATTTCTGGTCGTGGTAGCTGGCTGGAGGTAGGTGGAGGGGTATTTATACCCCTCCCAGAAATCTAGTCGTTGCAGACAGCTTCACACCGGAGTCTCTGGCCCTAGTGACCTGAAACTCCGGCCTTCTGGGGCCGGAAACTCCGGCCACCACCAGGGGTTGAACACCTTCTTCGCATGCTGAGGCTTGGGCAAACAATCCGGTGCCCTGGAGCCGGAAACTTCGGCCAGGCCGGAAACTCCGGCCCTTGGGGCCGGAAACTCCAGCCCCCACCAGGGGCTGAACCACTTCTCCACTTCTTCGATGAAGTGCCCTGAGTCCGGAGACTCCGGTCCTGGGGACCGGAAACTCCGGCCTGAAACTGATGATTTGCCTCTTATCTCTTTTTGGTGTTGATGCACATGTGTTGTACATGATTAAACCTGCATCACTTAACACCATATTAAAACATCACAAGTGTTGTTAACTAACACACAAAACTAAGAGATCACAAATGTTCTTTCAATCTCCCCATTTTTGGTGTTAGATGACAACACACGGATTTGCAATAAAGTTCACTACACTATCATGTTTAACAAATGGAAAAGCTCCCCCTAGATGTGTGCATATAACTCATTTGCTTTGGAATGCAAATGCACACATATAGAGAGACAAGTTCCAACACAATATAGCAACATGATATGTAAACAACACATTTCACAATATAGGTTGAGTCTAGAGATAAAAACCATACCTTGTGCATATAATGTAGATAATCATCCATATAAACCATAACACAATAATGTAGGCTCAACCATACATAATAAGAAATCCATATGTCTTACACTCACATAGATAAACATCCATAGTTCACAACACATAAGATGCAAATAAGTTCCAAATAACATAAAGAGACACAAGCGCAATAAAAATGATAAAAGCACATGCTTGTGTCCATCCCATGCAAATCCCACGGAGAATCCTAATAGAACTACTTCTCCCCCTTTGGCATCGAGACGCCAAAAAGGGAAAAGAGCATAACTAACGCAACCCATGGAGATCACTCGGAGTCCTCTTCCATATCATCATCCCCTTCTTGATTGTAGTCTTCATCGGAAAGATTCATGGGAGCCTTGCCGGTGTTGCGAGAAGACGTGGGCAAGGATGTCACATCGTCATAATCAGCCCAAGGAAAGACGTCTTTGTTCCATTTGTCATATGGGATAGTCTCGGCGGACGAGGAGGAGATAATAGGGTTGCCATCTTCATCTTCTTCTGGAGGAGGAGTGATGCTACCATTGTTAAGCTTGCGCAACTCCTTGATCATGATGTTTTGGTTGTCAATGATGTGCTTCTCTCGCACATATGACCCGTGGTTCTCCTTGTGAAGTGCAACATCCATGCAAAGCAACTTTCTCTTCCACCAAGAAAGCTTACTCACTTCCGTGTTCACTTCGGCCCTTCCTTGAAGATAAGAGGGAGGGTCGACATTCTTGCTTCTCCTTCTAGGCATTGGGGCCTCGATCGCCGCTTCCTCATCACTAGATTGTGGAGGAGGAGCTCGAGAGGAAGACGGTTGCTTTGTGTGCTTGCTAAGTTGGTGGAGAGTGCCCTTGGCATGCTTGGTGAGGCGAGAGAGATCAACGTTGGGCACCTTGAGGAGGATGAGCTTCATCACATATGGGGCATAAAGAGGGTTCTTGTGCTCAAAAATGGCCCAAAGCATCTCACACCTTATGAAATCCATGACATCAACTTCTTGGCCTTGGCAATTCGGACCGGCTTGGAGAACCTTGTAAGCATGGTATAGGAGATTGACAAGCCCTCCTCGAATGGCATCCACATTTCCGGCTTGAGGAGCAAGACTAAACTGAACCATGCGAAGGAAAATGTTGAAGGTGGGGAGGAGGTCTTGATTAGTGCCAACGGATGATGCAACTGAATATAAAGGGCGCAGGCGACGCTTGTTGTAGGCGACCCCTTCCACATGCATCCTCTTCCCAATAGGAGTATTGACCCCCTTGAACTCATAGCCCAAACATGTTCCAAACTCCACAAAGTTGGAGGTGCACTTTTGAGAACCGGTCATCCAAGTCATGGTGACCTCTTCATCATGATCAAAGACCACGGTGGCGAAGAACTGATGAATGAGTTGAATATCATAGTCTTCATGAGTGTGAGAGATGAGCCTCTCAAGTCCAAGCTTCCGAGCAAGCCACGCAGCCTCTTGAAAGTAAGACTTCTTGTTCAAGTTCTCAAGGTTCAACAACGTTTGCTCACACACCATATGCTTCTCAATGCGGGCATAAATCTCATGCATAATCAGCTGCTGCTCTCTCCTTGGGAAGTTAGGGTCATCGGTGTTGGATGGAAGGTCAAAGAAAGGTTGTGATCTCATCCGACGGAACTCAAGCTTGCCCATATCCAAAACAGTGGTCAAGGAGTCAAAATGAGCTCTCTCAGCCTCTTCTTCATCATCAAACCCACCTAGGGCAGCACGTCTTGTGGCTTCTTCATCCATGGTACTCTGCTGTCGCAGGCGGTCAGTATTGCTGTCAAACAAGAGCTTGTCCCGAGATTGAATGCGATCTTTCCTTGCAATCTTGTGGGGATGTTTCAAGGAAGATTTTGTCCTCTGCACACCTGTGATAAATATAGTAGGAGAAAATCATGGGGATAAGCTTGCATGTCCAGGAACAAAAGGAGAAGTAACCAAAAAATTCTGGGCACAAAATTCCTGATCTACACCGGAGTTTCCAGCCTGGAAGGCCGGAGTCTCCGACCCTGAGATGGGAAACTTCGATTCAGTTCAAGGAACTTTGTGCTGAGAATTCTAGGGTTACTTCTATGATACACCTTGCCATCTAAAAGATTCTACACCAAGAAAAACTAGGGGAACTACTCTCCAAACTTAGATCTAGGTGAGAACCTAAGGAGAGAGAGTGAGGTACCCTTTTTGTCCATGGTGCAGCCCAAACGAAGGAGAGGAAGGTCCCCTGCGTTGGTGAGGTGGAGGAGGCCAGAGGCACGGCGGATTCCGGCGGCGGGGAGCAGCCAGAGCGGCACTTCGAGTTGGCGGCGGCTGCAGGGGAGAGGTTGGGGGTCGGGGTGTGTGGGAGTTGTGAAGTCAACTCCCACCCCGATCCCCTTAATGGATCCCTGCGAAACTGCCCAGACCGGAGTTTCCGGCCTAAACACACCAGAGTCTCCGGCATGTGCCAGAGATTCCGAGGTTTAGGGTGGAAACTTCAGTCAGACCGGATAATCCGGCCCAATGGACCGGAGTTTCCGGCCCCGCCGACTCAAAAATGCCAGATTTTGGTTGTTGGACATGCAATATGCAAGAGGAGCAAGGTTTTTGAAAAGATAGGCCTGGGATAAGATACAACGTCACTGGAGATGGTAGTTCACACTTCAACTTGGTAAGAGGCACGAAGATCAAATAAGAAGCATCATTTAAGTGTGATTTCCATAAAGAACAACGGATAGGCAAAAAGGCCATAAAGCTCCAAAAAGATCAAATCTTCACAAAGAAGATGTCGTGTCCTAGGCCACCATGTATGAGTGTATGTGGTGTGACACCGCGAAGATATATCTTGGGTTCACCGCCACTACTCGTCAATTAAGCTCAAAGTTCATCAAAATGAAAATATAGAGACAAAATGAGTTTTTACTATCGGCATAATGGGGGAGGGATATCCAATGTATTAGGACCGCACTCCCCCTATGTCCATGCCTACATCTAAACCAAATAAGTATCGTCTAATATGGGTAGGTATGCAAGAATCCACTAATCCAATTGGATATGTCCACCACATTGAGTTCTCCTCTCAACTCCTTGAATCTTGCTTCACCAAGAGGCTTCGTGAACATATCGGCGAGTTGATGCTTGGTGTTGACATATTGATTGCAATATCACCCTTCTCAACATGATCTCGAATAAAATGATACCGAATCTCAATGTGCTTGGTCTTGCCATGAAGAACCGGGTTGTGTGCAATTTTGATAGCACTTTCATTGTCACATAAAAGAGGCACTTTGTCACAAATGACACCATAATCCTTTAAAGTTTGCCTCATCCATAATAATTGTGCACAACAACTACCGGCGGCGATGTATTCGGCTTCGGTGGATGACGAGGCCACACAATTTTGCTTCTTGGAAGACCAACTCACAAGGACCTACCAAGGAATTGGCAAGTCCCGAAGTTGATTTTCTATCCATTTTGCAACCGCCCAATCCGCATCCGAATAACCAACAAGATCAAAGCTTGTACCATGGGGATACCAAAGACCATAGTTGGGAGTATCCATCAAGTATCTTAGAATCCTTTTAACCGCGGTTTCATGACTTTCCCTAGGACTTGATTGGAATCTTGCACACATACCCACACTAAACATAATATCCGGTCTAGATGCACAAAGGTAAAGCAAAGATCCAATCATAGAACGATAAAGCTTTTGATCAACTTCCTTACCATCCGGATCTAAGTGAAGATCCGCTTGGAGTCCATAGGAAACTTATATGGCTTGGCATTGTTCATATCAAATTTCTTGAGCATGTCCTTAATATACTTGGCTTGACATAAGAATGTTCCTTCTCGAAATTGATGGATTTCAAAGCCAAGAAAATAATTCAATTTTCCCATCATGGACATCTCAAATTCCTTGGTCATTAGCTTGGAGAATTGATCACTAAATTCATGGTTAGTGGAACCAAAGATAATATCATCAACATATATTTGGCATACGAAAAATTCTCCATTTATTCTTTTTGTGAAAAGGGTGGGATCTATTACCCCAATTGCAAAGCCACGGTCTACTAAGAACTCCTTGAGATGATCATACCAAGCACGTGGAGCTTGCTTGAGCCCATAAAGAGCCTTATGAGTAAGTAGACATGGTTAGGAAATTGGGGTCTTCAAAACCCGGAGGTTGTTTCACATATACTTGTTCATTTAGTGGACCATTTAGAAAAGCACTTTTAACATCCATTTGATATAAGTAATTTTATGAGTAGATGCATAGGCAATAGTAAGCGAATGGATTCAAGTCTAGCAACGGGGGCATAGGTTTCACCGTAGTCGACTCCTTCGATTTGGGTGTAGCCTTGTGCAACCAATCTTGCTTTGTTGCGGATGACTTGACCATTTGAGTCTTGCTTGTTCTTGAATATCCACTTGGTTCCAATGACATTATGGGAGGAGTCATTGGGTCTTTCCACTAATGACCACACTTTGTTGCGCTCGAAGTTGTTCAACTCTTCATGCATAGCCGCAACCCAATCCATGTCTTCAAGAGCATCATATACCTTGAGAGGTTCTAAGCTAGACAAGCAAGAGACATGACCACAAAAGTTAGCTAATTGATTGCGAGTGGCCACACCTCTACGGATACTCCCAAGGATATTTTCTTTGAAGTGTTGTTGATAATCCAATTTTGATGCCGGATGACCACGTTCCATGGCTTGACCAATAGTTTCACCAACACAAATATCTTCATCATTGCCTTCATCTTGATCATGGTCACCCTAAGTGGAGTTCTTGGAGTCATGGGTTCATTTCTTGTTCACCACTAGAGTTGGGTGGGTCTTGACCATTTTCTTGATCTTCATGTTCTTGTTCTTGATCATGATAGCTTGTTGATCACTTGTTGAGGTAGATGGCTCAACTTGGGTGGAACTTGTTCCTTCTTCTTGAGTAACAATGGGTTCTTCATAGGAATGAGTTCCATGCCCATAGTTCTTATGGCTTGAGATGGCTCTTCATCACCTACATCATCATGATCAATATGCCCGCTTGGGACCATTATCCTCGTCAAACTCCACATTCATAGATTCTTCAACACACCCGGTGGATATGTTGTAGATCCTATAAGTATGAGAGTTTGCGGCATATCCAACAAGATACCATCAAAAGATCTAGATTCAAATTTAGCAATTTTGCAACCTTTAATGTAAACATGGCATTTGCAACCAAAGACTCGAAAGTAAGAGACACTTGGCTTTTTACCGATAAGGAGTTCATATGGTGTCTTTTGCATGAGAGGACGAAAGAAGAGCCGGTTTGAATAGTGCAAGCGGTGTTGATGGCTTCGGCCCAAAAGTTATATGGGGAATGAAATTCGGCCATCATAGTTCTTGCCATATCAATAAGAGTGCGGTTCTTCCTTTCGGCGACACCATTTTGTTGGGGAGTATATGCAGCGGAATATTGGTGTTGAATGCCCTCCCCACTTAGGAAATCATCCATAGTGTAATTCTTGAACTCCGTACCATTATCACTTCTTATTGCCAAAATCTTGGAGTCATATTGACGTTGAACTAGGGTTGCAAAGTCAATGAATATCTTTTGAGTTTCACTCTTCTTCTTGATATAGAAAGTCCAACAATATCTTGAATAATCATCCACAATCACCAAACAATATTTCTTGCCACCAAGACTATCATAAGTGGGAGGCCCAAAAAGATCCATATGAAGAGCTCCAATGGCCTCTCGTGGAGATAATGGTCTTCTTGGGTGATTCTTTTCATGCATCTTTCCGGCTATGCAAGCACTACAAGGACGATCTTTGGAAAAATTAACATCGGTTAGTCCTACCACGTGTCCACCCTTTACAAGAGTTTGTAAATTTCTCATACCGACATGGCCAAGTCGGCGATGCCAAAGCCACCCCTTGTCGCCTTTAGCCATTAACATGTAGCGATTTGAGTGGTCTCTTTCGAGAAATCAACCACATACAAACCGTTTTCACGAAATCCAACAAAGGCGACATTGAGTGTTTGAGTGAAAAGGATGGTCACGTGGTATTTATTAAAAATAACGGTGTAACCGGCATTGCATAATTGACCAACGGAAAGTAAATTGTATGAAAGGATTCAACAAGGAGGACCTTCTCAATGGATAACTCCGGAGTGATCACCACCTTACCAACTCCCACTACCTTGAGTCTTGCATTGTTCCAACGGTGACATGAGAGAATGAGAGTAGTTGTTTCAATAAGTCCTTTACTAGTTCTTTGCTTCCGGTCATATGGGATGAGCATCCACTATCAATGAGCCATGAAGATCCACCGGAAGAGAAACCCTACAATAATCAAGTCTTTGATTTAGGTACCCATTTTGGAATGGGTCCTCTTTTGTTAGTCACAAGGGTCTTTGGAACCCAAATAGCATAGTGATAATCATCTCCATATGAAGTGCCAACATATTTAGCAAAAACACAACCATTTGTAGATTTCAAAAGAACATATGAGGGTTGTATTTTCCCGCAAAGTTATTGTGAGTGGCATTGCCCCTAGTGACATTACCACTCCCAATAGAGTTGTCATTTGCTTTGGCAACTCCCCCTCCTTCACAAAAACAATATCTTTGGAAGGGGGAGTTAGCTTCTTCTTCTTGTTGTTGACCTTCTTAGAGTTGGGTGTGAACCCAATTCCTTCTTTGCCAACCACTCCCTTTTGATTGCTCAAAAGATCATTGAGGTTCTTTTCCCCTTGGATACAAGTGGCTAGGCCCTTCTCAAGTTGGGCCTTCAACCTAGTGTTTCCTCAATAAGAGATGCCTTGACACATAAAGGGTTAGTGGTACAAGCATTTGCATCTTTATCATTATGAGAAGTGGTGAAGCTAGCATAGATAAATTGAGCTTGTAGTTTGGCATATGACTCCTTGAGTGTAGTGAGCTCACTTGAGGTACCTTGTGGGTTTCCCTAAGTTGCTCAAAACCCTCAAAGAGTTTGTTATGACTCTCTACAAGTTCCTCATTTTTACTTTTTAGATCAATAGCAATTTGAATAGAGGTTTCACGAGTTTCTTTTGCCTTGGAAAGATCCATGGCTTGTGTCTCCTCAAGTTGCTCACGGAACAATTGTTCCTCAACAAGTTGATCTTCTAGCTCACCAATTTTGTCGGCATGATCACATGCATGCCCTTCGAGCTCACAAATCCTAACATCCTTCTCTCAAGAAGGTTCTTGGCTTCTCCATATTGATACATGAGGGCCTCAACCATTTTCTTGGTTGGACCTTGGAGCTTGCTAATGAAGATAGAAATTTTATCCTCTTCTTCAATTTTCCCTACATCCTCAACACAATCCAATAGTGATGGGTTAGAGGAGATAGTAATTTTTGGTGGGGAATTCACCTTTGTTTCCTTGGCCATGAGGCACATAGGCTTGGAGATCTTGTCGTCGTTTGGAGATGAGAAGAGGTTGGCCAATGATGGAGGAAGGTGCCCATTGCAAGAGCCGCCATTCCTACTTCTTCACTTGTTCTTTATCCTCCTCACCTCCGGACTCGTACTCCTCTTGATGGGATGCCACAAAGCCTTTTGAGGTGATCTCTTGATGAAGGTAGGCTTGGGGTGGTACTTGTTCTTCTTTAGAATGAGTTGACCACCATTATCCTCTCTTCTTTCATAGGGGCAATCCTTCACAAGATGATTGTCCTTTCCACAATTGAAGCACATTCTTTTTATTGGTGGAGAGGCGTTGCTCTTGTTCTTCTTGTTCCAAAACCGGGTGGCGGCAAGTGCAAGAACTTCATTGAGCTCACCCTCCAAGTCTTCTTCACCTTCAAGACCGGCTTTCTTCATATCTTGGATGTCTACACAGGCCTTCAAAGCAAGAGTCTTTGGCCACGGATTTGGTTTGAAGACTTGGATGTGGACTTCAATGTATCATAGGTGACAAATTGAGCCAAGATGTCATTGGGAGACATTGTTGTGTAATCCGCTCTTGCATGAGGTTCATCACCATAGTTTCACTATATGGAATAATTGCTTGAAGGAACTTGGCCTTGACCCATTCATCATCCATATCCTTCTTTCCATTTTCCCTACATGTCACCACAAGCTTGTGAGTCTTCGGAAAGATCGGTCGGAGTCTCTTCCTCTAGCATGATGAAGTTGTCAACTTGATGTTGAAGGACGGCCGCATTGGAGCGTTGAATGCCCTCATTTCCTTCATACACGGTTTCAAGATAGAGCCAAGCCTCATTGCAAGTTTTGAGATTCCGCACATGATCTTCATCATTTGCGGTCATAGCACTCTCAAGAATGTACTTGGCATTTGCATCAAGTTGCTCATCAATCTCTTCTTGCTTGGTCAAGTTGTTGGGATCAACGGGTTGAAACCTTGTAGAACCACCCTCCAAAGATGCACCGATGAGCTGCGAAAATAAGACTCCATAGATTTCTTCCAAGTGAAATAACGAGTATTATCAAGCTTAGGAGGGGGTCTACCAAGGTTGGTTATATGAGGTTGAGTGGGTGCAACTTGAGTGAGATAAGAGCTAGGTGGAGCAAAGTTAAGAGGGCTTCTCATAGGTTTATCATTTTTATCCTTGCACTAGCTCCCTTAATAGGGTAGTAGTTGATGAGGAGCATTTTGATTAATGACCCGAATACACCTTCACCATTTTGCCTTTCATGAACCCAAAGAGTTCAATCATGGACTTCATGGTGATTGGGGCATCATCGGGAGGGATTATTCCCGCTTCACTTAGTTCTTTGTTAAGTTGTTCTCTATCAAGTTTTTCTTGTTCCTTAGCAAGTTTTAACTCCTCATCTTTAGCACGTTGTATCCTCCGCACTAGCCATCCTCCTCTTTAGGCGATTAAGCCCTTAATAAAGAGACCTTGCTCTGATACCAATTGAAAGGATCGAGTAGGTTGACTAGAGGGGGGTGAATAGGCAACTACCAATTTTAATTTTCTTTTCAACAAGTTAAGGAATTGCTCAAATATAAGTTCTCTAGATATGCAACTAGGTGAACAATCCTATATGATGAGCAAAAGCTAGCTAACAAGATATACTAAACAAGGTAAGCTAGCAATACAAGTAAAGGTATATAAAAAGGATAAGCACACGGTGACACGGAGATGATTCCCGAAGTTCACTTCCCAATGGAAGCTACGTCTTCGTTGGAGCGGTGCGGGGTCACAAGTGATCCCCGAATAGCCGTGATATGGCACACCGTATCTCCTCCACTATATGATGCCCTCGAGGTCGGCAACAAACCTTTACAAGGATGAGGCACACTCCACAACCGAATTGGAGGCTCTCACCAATTCCCACGGCTCCAAAGCCGCAAGAATCACAAGGCCGGGGCACGTTCCACAACTCAATTGGAGGCTCCCGGCTAGTCCCCGCGGCTTCCAAAGCCACAAGAACGACCAACGACCGTCTAGGTTCCAATGAACCCAAGATTCACAAGTTCCTCTAAGGAATGGATATGGAAATCAAATCGCTTTGGTGGAATGTAGATCTAGGTCAACTCTCCCAATCCTAGAAGGACAAGGTGTTTGAGTGGGTAGGGAGAGAGATCTACTAAGTTTAAGCTTGCAACAATGGTGGAGAAGATATTTCTGTCGTGGTAGCTGGCTGGAGGTAGGTGGAGGGGTATTTATACCCCTCCCAGAAATCTAGCCGTTGCAGACAGCTTCACACCGGAGTCTCCGGCCCTAGTGACCGGAAACTCCGGCCTAGGGCGGAAACTCCGGCCTTCTGGGGCCAGAAACTCCGGCCCTCACCAGGGGCTGAACACCTTCTTCGCATGCTGAGGCTTGGGCAAACAATCCGGTGCCCTGGGGCAGGAAACTCCGGCCCCACCAGGGGCTGAACCACTTCTCCACTTCTTCGATGAAGTGCCCTGAGTCCGGAGACTCCGGTCATGTGGACCGGAAACTCCGGCCTGAAACTGATGATTTGCCTCTTTTCTCTTTTTGGTGTTGATGCACATGTGTTGTACATGATTAAACCTGCATCACTTAACACCATATTAAAACAGCACAAGTGTTGTTAACTAACACACAAAACTAAGAGATCACAAATGTTCTTTCACACATGAAGATCCTGATCTTAACTGGTATCTTCATTTTCCATAGATTTTGAAGGAAATGTGTGCGGTCGTTCATTTAATCGATATACATTGATTTCACCGTAAATAGTCAAGTTGTACTTAGTTTCCAAACAAATACAGAGGGTTGTTTCGAGAGAGTAATACCCAGTATAGGCATAGATTCAATAAAGAATTTGTGTAGCCAATCAGTTTAGAATTGAAGAAATAGCCAGAGAAAGAAAACAATGAAATATTCAAATCATATAATTTATACTTAGTTTGTATGTGTCTTTTTTTAACTACATGATTTTGTTGGATATGCAACTTACACCATATGGTTACCTAAGTGGCAAATATTTCAAGAAGAAGAAATGTAGGGAGGCAAGGGGGAGTCACAAGTAAGTGACAACAATCGAGTACACAGATCGTAATAGCATAGATTCATTACCACCAGGTGATGCAGGAAAACATAAATGTACATAATACTGATTGGAAATTTATGTGCTTGGAAGAAGTAGATGAGTAGCATCAAAGTTGTAGTACATAAAAATCATGGGTGGGTGAAGAAAACGGTGGCACTCTAATGAGTCCTGCTTGTAAGGTGGTGCTTATATAGGTCCAAGGAGGACATGTTCGCAGGAGGAGGCGATTTGGGTAGTGGGTCTAGATGCACCCATTAGGTAATTTATTTTTGGTTTTTTTAGAATGTCAAAAAATCAAGAAAAAAATCGGGATGTACATTACATCGTGATGTGTGAGCAAAAAAATTGGCATGGTGAAAAAACTTTTTTAGCAACCTGTACAAAAAAGACAAAATTCTGACACGTATATACATTTTGGTATGTCCGAATTTGTCTTTTTTGCACAGGTTGCAAAAAAAGTTTTTTGTTTGCGCAACTTTTTGTGCTGACTTGAAATGTGTTGGACTACATGCAAACAATTTGTTTTGAATTTTTTGACATTTGTAAAATTGTTTTTGGGTAGTGGGTGCATCTGCACCCACCACCCGTTTTGAATATCCGATGTTTGCATGTCTTCTGAAGGAAAACATATGAAATTTTGTATTAGGATGTTAGCACTTAGTCGAGTATATTTATCATTAAACAAAACATAATGTTCATATCGTATAAATTGTACATGGAATGTTCATATCACATAAATTGTATATGGAATATACATGGAACAGTTTGTTCCACGAAGACAAGGAATTGGGCAATGTTTCTATGAAAAATTGATATCATCGATCCATACTCAAAATTTTATGATTTTTCGTATCACAAAAGCGCATATTAATAGAGTAATGTTGGTCAAAGCATTATCTTAGCGAAATAAAGGCTGTTTAAGACTAAAGCATGCTCTTAGATTCGTAGATTAGGCAACACGGACATGCAACGAATGTTTTTGAAAGTCTATGGAACTTTTAAAATTATTCAGTCCATGACTTCCATTTAATTCTTGTATTACTAATTTTATGATATCCTCATGTGAATTCTAGTTCCTCTTTCTTTTCAAAGGTAGGCAAACTCCAAATGAGCTCACACGTATACCAAAGGAAAAAAGTACTCGCTAGCATGATCCAGTACATACATCATAAATAGAAGTAACTTTATAATGAGTTGCTATATACCAACTAACAGGATAGAATTTTAATTCCAGCCTATTTTTTATATTGGTTTTTATTTGGTAGTAAACCATGCATATGAACCCAAATTTAAGAATTATCCATCTTTACTGTTAAAGGGAGTCAATTGTCCTTTATCCACCTCCCTTTAGTAGTAAAGTCGTAAGATTGACTAATAAACTCGAGATTGAAGAGAAATATAATGATATTTAGGAAGCTAATTCTAATTTATAGGAAACTAATTAATAGAACACAAATTTATCTTGGTGTAACAAAAAATGGTGAATATCAAAAGAATAATACAACATTACTAAGCCAAATCCTCAACATATGGTACTAACTTTTCCTAACTGTGAGGATTGCAGAATGGAACTTAACAAAAAAAAATGGTGAATATCAAGAATAATACAACATTACTAAGCCAAATACTCAACATTGTTGTGAAACTACGTTGTTCAACACTTGCTCAAATCACCACATACACTGGAGCACAATTACACGATCAAGAAATACACCAGATGGAGAGAAGGCTGAGCTCTTTATTATGTTGTCTTGCACGTATACAAATCTGAGAAAACTTGTGTGTATCAAGCCCCTCATCTCATGCCTCCTATATATAGCTCACTTCAGGGGTGGTTTAGGTATTTAGCCCACACAAATATCTGATCGTTTCCCTTGCCTAGAAGGATCACCGATCCTTGGCTTCCAAGGAAGCTAATTGGATAGGAACGATGGCCCTTTTTTTTTGAATATATACTTGTATTAATTAAACAGAAGTAAGGATACAACAACGAGACGCGTACAAATACAAGTACATAAAAGTGGATACAGGTGGAAAAAACTCCAGAAGGCCTTCATCTTCGTCAACCTCTCGCCGTCGAAGCCGGACTCCACCAGCCTCAGCGACGACCCTTGGAGCAGGAAGAACCCCTAGCCAAGAGGCGTTGATGGACCGCAACAACCACCAGCCCCGAGGGACTGGATCTGGGACGCGCAAGAACATCGGCCGGCGACGCGCGCCGAGCTCGAACCGCTCCTGATCTGGCCTGGAACGGCCAGATCCCTCCAACTCCGACCGCAAACCACCCTCCGCAGCAGCCCCGCCCCCACCAGACAAGCCTCCGCACACGTACCTCAGGAGCCATACGCCGACGATGGAGGAGACGGCGGCGCATCGACAGAAGGCCCGAGGACGGAACTCCCAAAGAACGAGGACGTCGTCGTCGCCACGCCGCCCACGTAGGGAAACATCCACAGATCCATCATCGGAGCAAACCGCACCAACGAGAGGGAGCCGGATCTGGGAAGACCAAAAGACCAAACGTGTCGGCGCCGCTCCCACCGATACGCCGTCACCGGTCACACACATCCACGCCCTATTTACATCCCGGCAGCACAGATTCGGGGTTCCCCCACCCTTCCCCCGTCGTGGCGGACGGAGAAGGAGAGGGGAACCACCGGCGGCGCGGGGAAACGGGGGGGGGGGGGGGGGAAAGGAGTTCGCCCTCTCACTCGCCTCTCTCTGTACTGTAGAAGGGGGAGGGGGAGGAGATGACACTTCTTTTCTTGAAACGATGGCCCTTGGCCACCAAGGAAACGATTATGTGTTTCGTAACAAACATATGGTACTAAAAGTTGGGTGTTTGTGGGATCTACACTCACACTTAGATCACAAGAAGAGTGGTCAATTCAGAATGGACGAGTTGAACTGCACTGCCCCAATGTGCCACATTGTGTTCCGCAGCTGCGTGTCTAGTGGTAAAAACCTTGACCTAAACTCTAACATTGTTCCTGGCTATAGCACAACAGATTTTTTTAATGATAGCGTAGCACACTGTGTGACCCGACAGTTTAGCCATTTCAGGTTGTACTTCATTTCAGGTTTTCACGGTCATAGTCATCTTCTTTTTGTTATGTGTGTGAGAGATAGTTGATCTTATAAAATTACTAGTCCAACATCACGGACTATGTCACGTCGTCCCCGCATGTGACAGTGTCAATCTATTCGGTAGGAGGCGGGATGAAGAGAGAGGGTGGGGGAGAGGTTTTCTCAAGGAGGGCTCAGAGCATCATTAGTATACCCTCAAATCCTCAAATCCTTATAAATAACCGTTTTTCTACAGTTTATGAGGGAAAAAACGTGTACACTAGAACCCCTTAACCCTCAAATCCTCAAAAAAAATCAGGGCCCAACCCTCAAACCCCCTGCGAACCTGTAGAAGTGGGGGTTGGGGAACGAAAACAGCCCCAACCCGCACTCGTAGTCATCGTCGCGCGGGAGGGACATTTCCCCGTCCCCAACCTCCCGCCCGCGCCCACCCTAGCCGCCGCCCGCCGCCATTCCGGTCGCCCCCCCGCCTCCCGCCCACCGCCGCCCGCACTCCTCGCGGCCGGATCCGCCGTTCCCCGCCTCCTCGTCGCCACCCGCGCCACGCCCGGCCTGCTCCTCCCCCAGCCGCCGCGCCCTGCCCCCTGGCCGCCCGACGCCCTTACCGCACCAGGCCGCCTGCCGCGCCCCGCCTCCCGCCCCAGCCGGCTCCCGCGGCCAGAGGTAGGCCGGTCCCAGGAGGCGTCGAGCTCTCCTCGCCGCCGCGCCGCCCAGAGCTCTCCTCGCCGACCCGCAGGTATGCCTCCATTTATTTATTTTGTTTCATTTTTTCCTTTTTGATTCATTGTTGGCACTCACAATTTATTATTGTTGTATTGTGTAGATGGAGGTGAACACCGACGACATGGAGAAAAATGGGGTGCCCTTAACCAGAAAAGAGGCTCATTTCACCAAGGCACAAGAGGCAGCCCGCAAGGATATTGAGAGAGCTTTCGGTGTTTTTCAAGCAAGGTTTGTCATAGTTCGGGGTCCAGCTCATTTTTGGGACAAAAAAAACCTTGGTGAACATCATGAAATGTTGTGTGATTCTACACAACATGATCCTAGAGGATGAGAGAGGGTTAAACCTGCCTTGTTTTTATGACAATTTTGGTACCCGTGTGCAACCGGAAAGAAACCTTTGTCGCGTACAAGCTTTTCTTCAAGCACATCGTGAGATTGAGGATGCAAACACTCATGGTCAGCTCCGGGATGATCTAGTAGAGCACCAGTGGCAGTTGGATGGGCGGCGCCAAGGCCCATGATCTACCTTTGTTTTACTTTTCTATGTCCTATTTGATTCGAACAATTATTGTAATTTGCTCCAACATTGTTGTAATAACTTGAATGATTATTATGTGCTTGAAAGTACTATTCGGTGGTGTAATAATAACTAGAATGATTATTGTTTTCTACAAACTGTTATTGAGATGATGAAAATTGTGATATGTTAAATAACAGTTTTAAAGGTTGGGATTGAGGCAAAGACTAGAACGCTCAAACCGAACCCTTATAACGGTCATAAGGGTTCGGTTTGAGCGTTCTAGTCTTTGCCCCTGTTTTTCAACCCTTAAAAGTGCTAAAAAAATGTCAATACTCAACCCTTAAACTGAACTGGTATGAGGGTACTACTAGTGATGCTCTCATAGGTGCAAAATAAAGAGGGGAAATGAAAAGGCCAAAGACAGCCAGAACGCGAGACACCAACGCCGGATGTGATTTCACTATCATTAACTTATGCCGGATCGAGCGTTGGTATTACCATGTGCCCTTCCTTTATTAGTCATACGACCATCCATCACCATGGGCGATCTGACAAAACAGCGGGTGGTAGCGGTGGAGAAATGAGATGTACTAGAAGGGGATGGCGCGCTTTGCTGCGCTCAAAGGTACTATCGTGTTGATCGATGCATGATATGCTTGTCTGAATAAAATTAGCCGATCATACATACATGACCAGGTACAGATTCATAACCATATAATGCAAAAGTAACAACTTCAAATTTCTTAATCTTCGAACGAGGCGAGCCATGCGCCTGGTGCATGGAGACAAAGGAGTCTTAGCGAGATGGGGTTGGTCAAGGTGCATCCAGAGGCAGAGCTTGCATGCAACGCTCGTGCGCGTGCTTGTGGGGAAGTACGAAGCATGGTGAGGCGGGGAGGAGAGGAGGGCTGCTCGGGTGGCTCGTCGGCCGAATCTATGGACAGCCAAGAAGCAATGGTGGCCACGTGAGGTGGGGGGGGGGGGGGGGGGGGGCGACACAATCCTCAATCTTGAATCCCTACTATGCCTTAGCAAGGTGGTGAATTCACGCCGTAATCATTAAGAGTTATGATCGAGTGGCCAGTTCGAGGCCAAACTGATGGCAGAGGAGGCAGCGCGTTCACCAGAGAAGAGGCGGGAGGGCAACATGAAAATTTCAATTAGTAGTTGGCGTGCCCATGTTGCCCTTGTTCCATATAGCAGCAGGCCGAGCGTTGTATTTTGCAGCACGAGGTGTTTTTTTACTGCACTAATTAAATTTGGACAAAATATATATCAAGTAAGGCTTTTTGGTCTCAAATGTCCTAAAAAATAGTTAAACCCTAAAATATGGAAGCTATTAGAGATGGTTTAAGAGAAGAGCGGTTCGTAGATTTGTCTGTGATAGTTAAAAAATTCATCGCTAAATTTTGTCTAACTGAACCAACAAATATTATTATTCTATAAATTTGGACAAAATTTACAATAATTACAGATGTTCGAGTAAAAACAAATTGGACTCAAATGTCCTAAAAAATAGTTAAACGCTAAAATATGTCAACTATTAGAGATGGTTTAATAGAAGAACGGTTCGTAAATTCATCTGCGATGGTCAAAAAATTCATTGCTAAAATTTATGTCCAGCTAACCAACAAATATTATTATTCTAATCTTAATCTGATGTATACCAATGTATTTAGCAGGAACCAATGAGAGGCTACCACGTGGTTTAACCTCCAAGCTCCAATCCTAGAGACCTTAGATATTGTAGAGATGTGCATGCAATTTATTTTTTCTTACTATTCGGTCACACCACATACATGCCAACACGTGGCATACTCCATAGCTCTACAATCCTAGGGAGCTTAGATATCTTAGAGATGATGTGGAGAAAACAATATAAATATACTGAGGAAGAGGGAAGAAAGATATTGACGTTTGTAGCGATGCATTCACAAAACACTCGGTGCATAGCGTAAAGGACACCATCATGAACTAGAATGTCACTTTAATCAACAAAAAAACATTTTCTAGCAAGTACACAGGTATTTGGATAGTGCAAAAAATTGCAGCCGAAAACGATAAGTGGTCACATATAGATCCCGATTTCACTGCGATTAAGTGGCGGCCAGAGCCATTTCCATGATCCCGGAAAAACAGCAACCATTTCAACTTATGTTGCTGCATCATTGCTCTTCTCGATTTTAGAACTGCAAGGCCAACACGAAATTTAGCAAGCAGAAACAAAACAAAAGCTGATGGGTTGTCATGGACCTATATCTGGATCCAAAATGTTCTGAATTCTGAAGTCGTCGAGCCCGAGGCGGTGACGCTTCTGAAGAGGTGAGTTGTAAGGCTTCATTCAGAAATCCTGCTCTAGTCTTTCTCTACTCCGAATTGGCATCTCATACTACAGCTAGACGTTGGCTGAATAGTAAGAAATAGTAAAGAAGTTAGCAACCGTTTCAAAATACAACAGTTTCAGTAAACTATTTTCTCAGAATAAGACTGTTTTAGTACACTGTTTTCCAAGCACTAGTAGAATAGCTGAAAATAGTATTTTCCAACATATGTGCATTGACATTGCGCATAACAAACTAAGACTAGCAATATATTTCTTGCCAAAGGAAATCAACATGAGGTTACGGACAGTTGATGTACAAAATATGAGAAAAATATAATGTTGGGTGTAATTAGCTATATATACACTATTGCACTAGGATACAGCTTGAAACTTATTCTATTAAAACTATTTACAATATGATAAATCCAACAGATATCAATATCTGCTGTGCAGAACTGAAATGAGATGAACTAGGCTAATTTCGGTTTTTCGTGTTCCAAAATTTCTAATAGTGGCAATTTTTTTTTGAAGGAAATCATCTAAAAGTCTACAACAGTTTCAGACTATTACCATCCTAATCAAAACATATTAGAAAATAGTGTCTACACCAACACATGAGCATTGTGCATAATAAATTCAAGACTATATGTAAGCAGGTTACGAACGAGCTTAATCAAAATACTGAACTGCCAAGTGGAACTAGTTCAGCTCAATTTTTTCCATTTATTTGCGACGACAATTTGAAGAAGAAACTTTTACTGAAGGGCCTATCGTTATGAAAAATCTAGATCTGGCTATGAATTTGGAGGCATGACAATAATATTAGGACGATTAAAACAAGGGATTCAATAGAGAATACCCTAAGCATAAATTTCACTTTTCAACCATATGAGTCAGACACTTGCACTCTTTGTGGTCATAAAGATTTCTCGGTTCAGCCTGCATTTCAAGAGTTTTAACACCTTCGCCTTCTCCATATCATTGAGCTCTTTAATTGCCTCCAACACAGCCACACACTTCTCAATTGTGAATCTATCCTCCTGCTTGGCTGTCTCCTTAGCTTCTTCCACCAGTTTTTGTGTTTGCTTCACCTTGTATTCCAGATTGTTCTCAAGTACCACGGTGATCTGACTCTGCTTGACTCTTTTCCCAGTCTTCTCTCCTTTCTGTCCTGAGCATGTGCATGTTGTGGGTTTAACTTCATCAGCCCCTAGGTTAGTACTTGTTGCCCCTAGTCCCTCCAGATTAGTAGAGGCAAAAGGGTTTAAGCCACCATTAGTAGCTTCGTTGTCAATGATAGGAGCATGATTACTTGTGTTCTCCACTTGCGGCACTGCAATGCAAAGTACATTCGAAAATTTCCTAAAAAATCAAGAATATAGCATCACAAGACTGTCTAGAAAAGGGAAACATCATTATATTGTCCAGCCAAAATTTTACATGAACCCCTCAATGAGATTAGCGTGGTATATAAAAAAAAAAGATCAATTAGGCATATCTGACGTGACTCACTGTCCCTCTGATGCATCTTCAGTCTTTCACCCAGTGGTTGGTTTGTTATCCCAGTTTTGAGCAGGCGCCACTAGAGTATGTGTATCAGTTCATATAATAACCAGTACAGCTAACTAAACTAGTACATACTCGAAATCAAACTCACATTGAAGCTGTATGCTGGCTACTTCGTATTAACAACATTTCGCATCTGAGGCCACCAACAATTTCTTTCAGTCAAGATTTACTCAGTTACAGATAAATTAAAAATAGCATCATTTAACTATGATAGATTCATCTACGAACAAGTCCAAATCAAACTGACATTGAAGCTATATGCTGGATCCTACATATTAACGGCATTTAGCATTTGAGGACATGAACCATAACTGAGTTCAAACTGATCTATGCTATTTTATAGTGGTACTGGCGTACTGCAGTCATGTACTGTTCATTGGCTCATTCTTTTTTCTAAAGTTTTTGTGGCTTCGTTTTTCATTCAGCTACAGGCTTTCCTTTTGCTCGCTGTTTTGGCTGTAAGATGTTGTGCCATCTTGGTCTTCTAATACAAATGACATGCATTTAGATGCGATGTTCCAGTCAACATATATTCCATGGATCAAAGACATGTTTGGTCAGAGATAGAGATAATTCCCCACAGATCACAACAAGACGTTCCTACATAAGGGATAGCACATATTCATTATCAATGCAGAAATAATAATGAACTAGCCTATAGTTAACACCCCCTCCAATGCCCTAATCACGTTCAAGCCATGTCTTCCGGACCTCTTCTACATGGCAGTTAACCCTATGGGTTTCAGGTTGCTATAAGATAGGTAAAAGAAAACAAAACATCATGTATGTGTGACAATACTAACGGCATTGCATAAACAACTACTTAATGAATAAAGCTTACTGAAGGCGTAGGGATCATCCACACTGGGTGTCTGCACCTCCTGTCTCTGGCCCGACTCAACCTACAACAATTAAAGAAAGCCGTTAATTGGGAATATGTAAGGATGACCCACTGAGACCACTCTAGAATCTAATAAGAGTGTTCTGAAAAATATTTATTTTCTTCTTAGTTATCCTTTCTTCTTAGTTATCCTGATTGTGGCGACATAATTTGTCCTTTACTTGTCTATAACACAAGACAAAATAAGTGATGTGCCGAACACATTCAAGATATAAATGAAATATCATGGAAAGAAATATATTTGGCATAATCTGTTTATTGGCAACTTAATTATTTGATTGCAAATCTATAATCATATCTAGAAACTGTCATGAAGAAAGAATTATATACTTATTTAACTGAATACAAAAGGGAAGAGGATAACCTGCAGTTAATCAAGAGAATAAGGTTATTGACAGTGGCACGTCAGGTAGTAACCAGTGCCAGAGCTTGGGCCAAAACAAGGTTTTTTCAGCCAAAATATATCAAATACGAAGGGGTTTGCCCAAAAAAATCTCAGCCTGGGGAATAATTAAGTAAGAGAATAAGACTATTGACTGTTGAGTGTGTCAAGCAGCGCGGAGATAGGTCCCGGGCAACCTGGGCCATGGCACGGGTGTAGGAACTTATTTGCCTTGATGTTTTCATTGATTTGATAGCTTTGTCCCCAATCTTGCTTGATAGTTTTAGTGATTTAGGGCAATGACCCTGGGCCTTATGGAATCCTGGCTCAGCCCTCCGCGTCATGTGGTAAACCACATATCCAATTTTGACAACTTCTGCAAAATTACTAATCCTAATGCCATAGATAGCTTTAACGTGAAATCAATTTCTACCATAAATTCTAAAACCACATCACCTAAGGCTAAACTACTAGCCAGTATTTAGAAACTCACCTCCTGAATACAAAATAAATTTTCTGACAAGAAAAGGTAGAACATGAGTCAGCTGCTAAAATATTCCCTTTGGTCACAGACAATTTTATCCTTTTCAACAGAAACATCTATGAAGAAACGTGTGACAATGCTTACCAATCATATCAGCTTTATGATTAGGATTTCTCAATATATGTCGTAACATGGAAGTCCTACACTTCCAAACAAATTTAACATATTTATTCACAAACCAATGCAATATCTATTTTGGTGAACCATTCTTTGCGCCAAGCACTGCGGTAAGACCTCCAGGAGCACGGCTAACGTCAAGGGCTCGAGCCCTGGTTATCACCAAGGCCCCTTGAGGTGTACGTGTATTATATCGAGTTGGTTTCAATTCCACCTTGTCTTGCTAATGACTTCTCTCCCTTGAGGATTTGTGTAACTTCAATATGCAGGCCAAAGAAAGGTCGCAATGCTTAGATTTTGGAGAGGCTATTGCATATGTGTTGCTGAATGCTTTGCACGGATAGGAACCGCGTGATATTCAGTCAGAACTCCCTTTTAGTTGTTGAGGTAGTTTATCTCACCCGAGAATATATTGCCCAAAGGCAGTTGGATTTTTGCCTGCAAGTCTAGTTGTCTTTTCTTTTCAAGCTTCTTCTTTCCTCTTTCTTTTACATTTCATTCGTAAAGCCTGCATCCATGATAACTTCAGCTTCAATAGATGGCTCAGTACCTCCATAAGGTTGAAGGAGCCACTATCCATGCTCAAGTTGGACATCATGCACACATTGGGTACCATTCGTGGAAAGTGGTGCTTGGGATGAGCAAGTGCATTTGTTGGCTTTCAAGCAGGTAGACACTTGTATTCGAGGTGTTCACCGAGTGGGGTTCGGAACCAATTTCCGTGAATGGATCGTCATCTCCGTGTCCACCTTGAGCACCCAGGTCCTGCTGAATGGCGGACCTTACCCCCGGTATGGCACCGACCACTTACCGCCCATGTTGTTTCCCTTGGCAATCGACACCCTTAACCAGAAATGGGTGAAGGCCGGAGAGGTTCGGGTACTCCAGCGCCTTGCGGCTCAAGACTTGGCTGAGCTGCTCGCGTTCTTCCCTCATGCATCGGTGTTGCACACCAACTTTGCTAAGTGTTCGGTATCCACTATTGTTTGCTCGAAGGAGGATCTCTCGATGTGGCAACGCTGATGGGTACTAGTTGGCCCAGTTCCCGATCAAGTAACTTGGCATCCCTCTCACCATTCGTCGACTCCCCAGCGACGCCCTTCGCCCCTTGTGGATAGGATCGCCGATCGAACTTCCTACTTGTAAGGCTGACATGATGGCAAAGGTAGGCCGTCTAACCCTGGTGAAGTTGGTCTTGCCGGCTATCCCCCTTCGCTAGCTGATGGTTATAACCAACAAGAAGTTGCTTAAGCAGGTGGAGAAGACAGTTTGAGGGTTCTTATGGATAGGCACAGCAGCCATTGTCATGTTAACTGGACCAAGGTGTAAGGACCCTGAAATTCAACGGGCTAGGTATCCCAGACCTCTCTAGGATGGCTACCAATCTTCGCACTGACCCCCTTTGGCCTTGGCACAGGCTAAACATGGAATTCTCGAGTGACGATCGTAGTGTGTTCGCTGCATCCACAAAGATGGTAGTTGGTGGCGGAACTTCCACACTCTTCTAGGAGGTCAGGTGGATTGTCGGGAAGTCCATCCCAAAAATCTTATTC
Organism: Poa pratensis; assembly: GCA_947311845.1. Classification (NCBI taxonomy): domain Eukaryota; kingdom Viridiplantae; phylum Streptophyta; class Magnoliopsida; order Poales; family Poaceae; genus Poa; species Poa pratensis. The sequence goes on from CAMZMU010000027.1 coordinate 40,521,162, forward strand.
TCCTAGTCTTGGGGTCCATTCGAAAGCACAGGGCAGTCCCACGGTACCCTCACTAACCACCAGTGGATTGCATATATCCCGAGGAGCCTGAAGCCATTTGGCTCTGTGGCGTTATATCCAAGTCTAGCACGCGGATTGCGGGGTTGTGCTCACGACCACAGCAGATGTGTTGCTCTGGCGTTGGACGAATGACGGGATCTACTCGTCGAAGTCATGTTACATGGCCATTTTTCAGGGTGGTTTCATGACCTTGGAAGCTGGCGTAGGACCATTGTTGGGCCAGCTAGTAGTTGGCTCGACGAGGGCACCATCTAGCATGCATACTCTGCGACCAATCTGTGGAGACTATGGAGCACATCCTCACAGGCTTCCCTTTCTCATGGATCATGTAGCATGATATATTGGATCAGGTCATTCGCCCACATCCACACTACCGGGAATGAGTTTGTTGATGGATGTACCGTGGCACACAAAGGTACATCTATGGTAACCATGCTCGCGGCTTGGTGGGTCTAGAAGTGGCGCGACACAGCAATTTTCGACGGCACGTAACCGGAAATGGCATGCCAGCTTGACACAATCTAGGTAGCAGCTAGTTTGTCGGTGTCAGTAGGAGGAACGGGCCTTGGGTAACTTATTCTGGCAGGACCTAATATATAGGAGCAGCGAGTTGTAATCTCGGGTGTATTCCTTCTTTGGGCAGTACAAGCTCTTCTTTCTATCAATGCATTGAAACACAAAGCTTTTGCGTTTTCTCGGAAAATATTTTTTCTTCTTGGTCATCATGTAAGTAGTTGTTATGTTCCTTTTTTATCTTAATGAAATGGCCAAGGGCCTGCTTGCCAGGTAGTGTGCCGCCATAATGGGTGTGGCTGGTATTCGGGGCCTTTTCTCAACCTAAAAACTGCCTTTGGATTTCTTCCCTAAGGGTCGATTTTTTTTTTATTCGGCACAACATTCAATAGTTGAATGCAACCAAAATCAATTTTTGTTTAACTAAGGACCTCACCCTAAACATCCTGGACGTTGTGGACAAGTTAGTTCATTAGAGAATGTAGCACCATCAACCTACAAATAACTAGGAAAGTTGTCAAAACATTTGTAAATGCTAATCACAAGGAGTGAGGACACCAAGGTGCGTACCTTGCCATTCTTTGTAGGTGGAGCAAAATATGATTTCTGATGGCGTTTGACACCAAAGTTGCTGCAGTTGAGCTCATCACCACTATCTGCAAAATATATGCATGGTACATTGGTGACTGGTAGAATATAAGCTACATCCTTCAAACAGTTGAAGGCAAGAAACAGAAATGTGTTAGACCAGCCAGCATGAAAACGCCTTCCATGAAAACCACCAAAAGACCTAGTTAGTGAACCCTAATGCCTACAGATCAGATGCATTACAATGGAGAAAACATTGAAAAAAGAATGTGCAGTTTATACTTTATATCGGGCAGACCCAGTGCTAGAAGCTCCCACACCAGGTGGGGTCTGGGAAAGGATTATAGGAGTCAAGCCTTACCCCTGCAAAGTGCAATGCAGAGAGGCTGAGTCGAACCCAGGACATCTTGGCACAAGTGGGGAGTACTTCACCGCTGCACCAGGCCTGTCCTTCTTATACTTTATATCAATAAGAAAAAAAATATGATTCTTTGAAAAACTGTTGTCCCATAGGATGATAGGTAGCTTGTTGACCTTGTAAACAGACTGTCTAGAGTCTAACACATCTATACTCTCCACTGAAAAGGGAAACATACGTATGCTGTCCAACCAAAAATTTACATTAGCTAAACAATGAGTCCCGGATAGTATATAAGATGAGATCAAATGACCACCACTATCGAGTATCAGAACTTCCTTTTTTACTACAAAAGTAGGGTTGAGCATTACAAGAGAATAAATTGACATATGATTCATGGTTTCAACTCAAACCGGTTGTGAATACCCTGATTCACCCACTGGTTACTTTGTTATCCAAGTTTGCAGCTTATGCCACCAGAACAACGGGCATTCAGTTACACTTTTGTATGGTTATATATCGCATAAGAATCAGCATATAATTATATCAATACATGATAATGTCTTCTTTTCAGATGTCAAAATTTATAAAGTGACAGATAGTATACTATTTAGCTCACTATGTTAAATATCAAGACATAACAATTCCTGCTTTTCGGATGTCAAAATGTATCAAGTTACATACAGTTCAAAAATGATACCATTTAGCTCACCATGAATCTAAATTCAACTATGCGCAAAAAATCCAAATCAAATCCACATTGAGGCTGTATGCTGACTACAATATTTTGGCATTTGAGATTTTATGGCCATCAGCCATTGAGCAATAATCAAGTTTAAAACTAATTGACAGTATTTTATGCACTCATGCACTATTCATGCAGAGACCGTTATAATCTCAGTTGGAAAGTAGAGATAATAATTAGTTTACTTAATCATTCTCAAACAATGCATCTGACCTTTGACATGGAAATTATCGATATGGGTTTCTCTAGCCATCAGATGGGTACAAGAGAAAAAACAGCATATGTATCTGACATTACTAACTATGTGCATTGCATAATTAACAAGGTCAAGCATAAAGCTTACTGAAGCTGAAGACATCATCCCTACTGGGGGTGTGCAACGCCAGTCTCCGACCCGTGTCAACCTACAACAGGTAATGAAAACGATCAACTCCCTGCATGGATGAAATATGCTGAAAATTGTTTAAGAGAAAAATACGCTGACAAATAGGAATACATTAGAATGGCCCATTGATACAACTAGAATATATCAAAAGCAAAATGTTCTGAAAGATTATGTAGTTGTCATGATTGTGAAGACAAAATATCTCATTCACCTGTCGATAACACCAACAAAGAAGCGGTGCATTGAGCACATTCAAGATACAAATCAAATATCATGGAAGGATAAATAATTGGCATAATCTGCTTATGTGCCAACTTAATTATTCAGTTGCAAGTTTATGACACAATATCTCATTGTCATGAACAAAGAAAATATATGCTTTCCATAACTGAATACAAGAGTGAAGAGCATAAATCTGCAGTTAATCAAGATAACAAAGCACCAAGTAGTAAACTACGAATCTAGATTTAGCAACTTTTACCAAATTACCTATCCTAATGTCATCCATGAGCACCACCATACAAAAATGGATATCTTTGAGTGGGCATAAGCACCTGAATACATTCTAAATCAAACATCATGGAAAAGCAAGATTTTGCTGCTTATGTGGCAACTTGATTGTAAGTTTATAAAAATGAAAAAGTTATATACTTTCCTTAACTTAATGCAAAAGGGAAGAGCACAAATCTGCAGTCAATCCAGAGAATAAGGCCACTGTCAGTGGCGAAGTGAGCTGTGGCTCATTGGTAAGGCTTGAGGCGGTGCAGCCTGCCCATTCAGGTCAAACCCTCGGAACTTTCACAAACGCGTGCGCTTTCAGTGATAAATTGTGTCCCACGGTATGTGATTTATAGAATTGATCATAGATTTATTGGAGGGACTTCCGCTCCAGATCTAGCATGTGTTTAGGTTTGGACGTGCACAACGTGTGTGAGAGGGTGTGGTGGTGAGAATGTGGTATGTGTTGAGTGTACATGCTTGTACAAAAAAGGCTATTGACAGTGGAGCGCCAAGCACTAAATCTGATTTGACAACTTTTACCAAATCATCATCCTGGTGTCTTCATGAGCAATGACAGACATAACTAATTAAATATACATATCTTTGACGTGAAATTACTGGCTGAACCCAGGTGACCTGAATCGCTGCCTGATATTCTGAATCAACATCACGTCATCACCTAAGGCTAAACTACTACTCCAGTGGTTAGAAATTTCATTGCTGAAAACAACATAAATTTCATATCAAGAAAAGAAAGAACACGGTTGCCTGCTAAAATTCTCCTGTCGGTCACCCGCATTGTTCCTTTTCAAAAGAAAAAGGAAAACATCAATGAAGAACGTGTTACACAATGCTGCATACAAATCATTTCGGCCATTCAGCTTTGTGGTCAAGATTTCTAGAATATCATTCAGTTTAATTTTACTCGAACTCTTCAGTGTATTTTCAACAGTTGAAAGCGACTAAAATCCCCTTTTTTTTACCCTGAACCTCGCCTTGAACCCCAAAGGGAAAATCCAGAAAACCCTCTAAAAAGAGAAAACACCGATAAAAACAACAAATCCTAAAATTCTCAAACTTCCCCAACCAACTATTGATAATCCATATACACGAATCCAGATTAGGGAAAGGACGCAGTTCCGAGAACTGCCCCTACAATCGATTGCAAAAGCCCACATGTTGCTCACCTTACTCGGCCCGGCAGTGCGGCGGCGATGAAGCTCCTTCTCCACTCGGCGGACGAACTTCCGTGACCTCTCGCCGCCGTCGTGTGTTTTACAAGAGAGGCCGCGCATACGCACGATCTTCAACTGCAGCTCCTGATCGGAGAACTTCCTGAACTCGTCCGGGTCCCCCTCACCGCCGTCGGAAGCGCCAGCGCCGTCCGCCTGTATCCGCGCAGGTGGCCGCGGCGTCACGCACGAAAAGGAGGGGGAGACGATATCCAACTCCGCCGGCGGAGAGCCGAGGGACATTTGTGCCTGGTTCGTGCCGCCGCCTGGCGGCGGACGGGAGACGGGGAGAGGGGCTCCGCCAATCGAACCGGCGGAGCAAGGGTTTAATGGCCAGATGAGACGAGCGAGGTGGGGGAAAAAAAATGAGATTTTCGAAAAGTTGGAAAGAACTTTGGATTGATATAATAGGGGTAATTGACGATAATCCCGGATCCTTGCTCTGCCTCACGTCTGTCCAATTTATGCGGTTCTGCCCTCCGTCCATTGAACTGGCTTTCGACAAAACATTTTGCACAATTAGGTCGGCTGTCAAATTTGTTTCTTAATGCTGGTTTTGTCAAAAATCTATGACTCCCAAGTAGAAAAAACAAGGGACGTCTTACTAAATTTCCAAGTCCTCCAAAAAACAACTTTGGCGCGAAAAGGAGTCAAAGTCCTCTCGCGCTTACCTGTAAAGCCGACTCGACACGCGACGTAGGCGGAGAAATTTGGGCTGATATTTTACTAGAGTGTTCAAGAACCAGACGGATTTTTGATCGTTCGTATCACTTTGAGGCTTCGTTGGTTAAACTACATATCTCAGACAAGTTCGCGATTTTCTTTCAAAACTAATTACCAGTGGATTCTTGGTCTTTCAAAATTCGATAATGTTTTGCAAAGAAATCACATGGGTTTTCATTTGCAGGGGAGTATTATTGATTATAATTTACAAATCCATCATCGACCCTATTGTTAAAGAAACAAAATACTTTAACATACCATGGTTCTTAAAAAATAGTGTTAGCGATTGATTATTAGTATCATGTATCTAATTGGCACCAAAGTATATCGTTGAGGGGCCATGGAAGGGAAAAGGCGTGACGTGATGAAGATAAACAGAAAAGGACCAAGGTAGTGTTTATGGGATCTTAATTTTTGCAGATAAAATCTAATAAAAACATAAAACATGGACTTTTTATCATTGTGTGATATTGATTGCACTGTTTCATTATAGTTAATTGCAATAAATAAAATTAAGACATAATAGTCAATTGCTAGGAATCATTTACTGCTCTCCAAGATTTGATGGATGGTTAACATAATTGGTATCATAAACGTTTTGTTATAGGAAACTCATGGCGGCCTTTGCTTCGATTGATGCGTACTCATACGTCTCCAACGTATCCATAATTTCTGATTTTCCATGCTTATATTATACGAATTGCTACATGTTTTATTTACACTTTATATCATTTTTATGTATTTCCTGGAATTAACCTATTAACAAGATGTCACAGTGCCAGTTCCTGTTTTCTGCTGTTTTTGTATTCCAGAAAAGTTGTTCTGGAAATATTCTCAGAATTGGACGAAACAAAAGCCGGTGAGATTGACAACCTCACTGTTAAGTTGGGGCAAAGTATTTTGATTGTGTTGTGTGCAGGTTCCAAATCAACCGTCAGGACCACCATTCGAAGCACCTTTTCTGGCACCATTGCTAGGGAGAGGAAACACCTCTGTTCAGCAAACTTCCACCTCCCTGCGACAACACTTTTCCTGGCGCCGTTGACACCTTCAGAAGTGTCTTCATCTCCTACTGGTTCGATAACCTCGGTTTCATACTGAGGGAAAACTTGCTGCTGCACTCATCATACCTTCCTCTTGGGGTTCCCAACGAACGTGTGTCTTTCACGTCATCAAGCACTTTTTCTGGCGCCGTTGCCGGGGATATCAAGCCTTCTGCAAGGGGAGTCTCTCACTTCTAATCTCTTTACTTTTTTATTGTCTTGCTTAGTTTATTTTTATTTTGTCTTGGTTTCTTCTTTTATCAAAAAAACACAAAAAAAATAGTTACTTGCATTTATTTATTATTTCGGTTTTGCTTTAATTTTGCTAAAATGGGTACTCCTGGAAACACCAAGTTGTGTGACTTCACTAGCACAAATAATAATGATTTCATATGCACTCCTATTGCTCCACCTGCTTCTAAAGTAGACTTTTATGAAATTAAACCTGCTCTGTTAAACCTTGTTATGAAAGAGCAATTTTCTGGTGTTAGTACTGATGATGCTGCTGCTCAACTTAATAATTTTGTTGAACTTTGTGAGATGCAAAAATACAAGGATATAGATGGAGATATTATTAAACTGAAATTATTTCCTTTCTCTTTGAGAGGAAGAGCTAAAGAATGGTTGCTATCTTTGCCTAGAAATAGTATTGATTCATGGACTAAATGCAAAGATGATTTCATTGGAAAATATTATCCTCCTGCTAAGATTATATCTTTGAGAAGTAGCATTATAATTTCAAACAATTTGATAATGAACATGTTGCCCAAGCATGGGAGAGAATGAAATCATTGGTAAAGAATTGTCCCACCCATGGACTGACTGCTTGGATGATCATCCAAACCTTTTATGCAGGACTGAATTTTTCTTCAAGAAACCTCCTGGATTCGGCTGCTGGAGGTACCTTTATGTCCATTACTTTGGGTGCTGCAACAAAGCTCCTTGATGATATGATGATTAATTATTCTGAATGGCACACCGAAAGGACTCCCCAACGTAACAAGGTAAATTATGTTGAAGAAACATCTTCCTTGAGTGATAAGATTGATGTTATTATATCTATGCTTGTGAATGGTAAATCTCATGTTGATCCAAATAATGTTCCTTCAGCTTCATTGGTTGCTCAAGAAGAACATGTTGATGTGAACTTCATTAAAAACAACAATTTTAACAACAATGCTTATAGGAATAATTTTGGTACTAACAATTATAAATAGTGGTAATGGTCATGTTAATTCTTATGGTAGATCTGGTTTGCCTAGTGAGGAAAGGATGCTAGAAATTGAAAGGGCTACTAAGAGCTTTATGCAATCACAATATGAGCAAAACCAATTGTTTACTAAATCCATGAATGAACAATCTGTTATGTTGAAAAACATAGGACATCAACTTGAAAATTTGAATAGGGAAATTTCTGTAATCTTGTTTTGGTGATTATGACAACACAAGCAGTTTTTAACAGAATGTTAAGCTTGTGATAGGTCCAAAGTATACAATCATAGAAGAGATGTTCTTGTGGAAATACACTGGCCGGAAGTTCCGGTTTGGGCCGGAAGTTCTGGTCCCAGGGGCAGAAGTTCTGGCCAGAACTTCCGGTCGACATTTTTTAGCCGAAAAAGTGTTATGTAATCGGCTGGAAGTTTTACCGAAAGAAGTGCCAGAAGTTCCGGCTGGCCAGAAGTTCCGGCCCAAGTGAATCTGCGCGGAAAGGTGCGCAACGGGCAGATTTCCTGGAGGGGTATAAATACCTCCAGCCAAGTAGCTCGCCCAGAATTAAAGTCCACCATTGTTGCAAGCTCAAGATTTGCTAGATCTCCCAATCCCTCCCCCCAAACTCGTTGATCTTTGGAGGATTGAAGGAGAAGGCCCCGATCTACATCTTCACCAAGCCGTTTTTCATTTCCCCCTCATTCACTTGAGGGACCATTTGCTAGGGTTTCCACTAGGAAAACCTAGCCCATTGTTGTACTTACTTGATTGTCTTTGTGACAGATTGTAGCTGTTTGGGAGCCCCCAATCCATTGTGGGTTGTGCCCCAAATCGTTGTTGTAAAGGCTCCGGACTCCGCCTTGAAGGTTTCCGATAGTTGAAGTGAACCAATCCTTTGTGGTGCGGTTCACCGGAGAAGAGGGTGAAGCCTTTGTGGCTGTTGAACCATTGTGTTGGTTCACACCTCTCCAACGAGACGTACTCCCCTAAAAAGGAGGAACTCGGGAATACATCCGTGTCTCCGCGTGCTTTCACTTCGGTTACCTCTATCCTTGTTTACCGCCTTACTTTATATCGTGCTTAGTTGCTAGCTTGTCATATAGGTAAATTCACCGTAGTTGCATATCTAGAGAATTTACCTTTTGTGTCAAGCCTAAATTGAAAAAGACTAAAATTTGGAGTAGCACCTATTCACCCCCCCCCTCTAGGTGTCATACCGATCCTTTCAATTGGTATCAGAGCCTAGGCTCTCTTGTTGGGCTTAACCGCCTAAGAGAAGTATGACACATAGTGAGGATGAGGCCGATCATGCCAAGGCTAATGAGGCCTTGAAAAGGCCAAAGCCACCGCGCATCCATGGCCGATATCAAAGTGTTGGAAACAACATTGACATCGTCCATGAATGTCAAATTTGATGAGTTTCGTGACATGTTCATGAAATTTGCAAAAGGCAAGCTTTCGGAAGATATCCCACTAGAGGGTGTCTCTAACTCCGATGAGGGTGATTCCGAGGAGGTAAAGAGAAAAAGAAAAAGGGGGTTGAAACCACCTCCGGAACTAAACCACCTCCTCCACCTTCCACCGTGCATGTAGATGGGAAGGAAGAGTACCATGCCGTTCCGGGTTGGTACCCTCTCGACCCACCTATCACCACCCGCATAAACCCTTGGTCCTCCACCTAAGCTTAATGCATTAGCTTTTGCAAGTTGGCAACGCTCAATGAAATCTCATATCAACAGTGCCTCTATCGAGCTTTGGAGGATCATTGAAGATGGATACAAGGTCGCGGATCCAAGCAATGTGACAAGAAGAGAGTTTGCCGAAAAGCAACTCAATGCCTCCGCTCTCCACATGATTGAACTCTCATTGAGTGAAAGTGACAAGCATTATGTTCTTCATGCCACCACCGCCAAAGAAGCTTGGAATTGCCTTGAGGTTGCATTCCTTGGAAATGAAAGCATGAAGAAAATATATATGATTCTTTGAGCAATGATGCCGAAGGCTTCTACATGTTTGACAATGAGAATCATGAAGACATGTATGGAAGACTCAAAACTCTTGCAAAGGCCTTCTATGATGTGGGGGCAACCTATGTGGATGATGCTTGGGTCAAGAGGAAGTATGTGAATGCTCTCTTGCCTTTCGAGCCCATTGAGTTGAAGTCTATTCAAGGAAGACACAACTACAATCAAATGACATCCAATGAAGTTATGCAAGAAGTGCAAGCCTCCAAGGTTGCCACCAAGAATGCCGAAGATAACCGTGCTAGGGCCATGGGAATGAAACAAGGCCCCTCACTTGCTTTGAAGGCCAAGGTGGTATGTCTAGATGAAAATGATGAGGTTGAAGCTTGCCCAAGCAACATTGCTCCCAATGAGCTTGAACAAGCCTCAATGGTCACATAGCTCTTGCCACAAGAGTGTTTTGGAAGACCCGGCAAGTGCTAAAGCTCGAGTTGATCGCGAGAACAACTCAAGTGGGAAGAAAGAGCTTGCCTCAAGGACAAAGACTTGCTACAATTGTCATGACAAGAACCACTACATAAGAGAGTGTCCTTATGAGAACCGAGAGCAAAATGGTGGGAAGCTTGTCCCAAGGACCACTCAAGGTTGATTCAAAAGAAGCCCGCAAGACCAAGGAAGCCTTTCTTCAAGAAGGCACCAAGAATAGTGTTGGTGGCACATGAAGAATATGCCTCAAGTGGTTCCGAAGATGAAGATGCACCTACTAAAGAGGTAGCCGCATTGGCTATTGTATCAACTTCATCATCTTCTCTCTTTGAATCCCCCAATGAAAACTTCTCCACCAACAACGCTCGTTGCCTCATGGCTCATGTTACCGAGGTATCATCTTCTTCTCCCAAGACTATGCATGAAATGAATGATCAATCTAGTCTTGTGATTAAGAAGGAACTTGTTGCCTTCGATACTTTCATGACTAACTTGCAAGGTGAAGCTAAGGAACATGTTGAGTCTCTCATGAGACAACTATGTGCGGCCGAAGAACTTCTTGAAGAAAAGAGTAAGATTGAGAGAGAGGATTCTCTCACCATTGCTTCTTGAATGCTTCCATAGCATCCTTGAATGCCTCTCTTGATGAAGAGAGTGAAGAAAGAAGTACTCTTGAGGAAAGACTTGATTCTCTTGATGCTAAAAATGATGATATCATTAATAAAATCATTAAGGATAGAGATCATGTCTTTGCTAAATATAAAGTGCTTAAAAAGGAGAAAGTTGAACTTGGGGTTGCTAATGCTAGACTTCTTGAGGATATGGAGAAGCTTGACAAGGCTCACAAGGCCTTGGAAACGACTCACTTCTTCTAGTCAAGTCTCATGAGCAACTTCAAACTCAACTTTCTAAATCTAGTTCAACTAGCATATCTATTCTTCCTCGTGTTCATGAAAATGTTATTGAAGAAAATGCTAGGTTGAAGGTGGATCTTGCCAAGGCCACTAGTGCCAAGACCTCTATTCCCAAAGGTAAAGATAAGGGTATTGCTTATTTGTTTGAGCAAAAACCACACAAAGGGAAGGAGGGTCTTGGTTATGTAGCCGAGCCAAAGAAGAAAGTGAGCAACAACAAGAAGATCAAGACCAAGCCCGCACAAGCCAAGACTTCCATTGCGGGTGGTAGTGCCACAAGGGGCAAGACCACTCGTAGTGACTTTGCGGGGCATAACAATCCCAACTATATTCTTTATGTTGATTATTATGGTGATGTTTATGCAAATATGTTGGTCCTTATGATGGTTACATTGATTACTCTATTTGGGTTCCTAAGACCCTTGTTGCTAACCAAAAGGGACCCATTGAGAAATGGGTACCTAAATCCAAGAAATGATCTCTTGTAGGACTATGCTTCCGGTGGGTCTAAATGGGTGGTTGATAGTGGATGCACTAGTCATATGACCGGAAGCAAGGAGATTATGACGGAGTTGAGACCAAATCTAAATCACTCAACCGTCTCTTATGGTGACAAGTCAAAAGCCGAGGTAAAGAGTCTTGGCAAGGTGGTAGTTGCAAGGGATATCACCCTTGTAAATGTCATGCTTGTTGAGTCTCTAGGTTACAATCTTATGTCCGTTCGTGCTCTAATAAGATGAACTTTGATGTCCATTTTACTATTGATATGGTGGTACTCTTGAGGAGCAAGACTCTAAAGGTCATGTTCGTTGGGTATGTTGAAAATGAGTTGTTTGTGGTGGACTTTTCGGGGTCAACCAACACTCAAGCAATATGCTTATTCGGAAAGGCCGACGTGGGGTGGTTGTGGCATCGCCGTTTGTCCCATGTCAATATGAGAACTTTGCAAAGGCTTCACAAGGGTGGCCTGATTACCCCCAAGAGCAGGGGATCACTATAGCACCTCTCAATGTGGAAGTAAGGTATCGATCCGCAGGAGCAAGAAGGAAAAGTTATCTATTCCCTACAACTAAAGTGTCACAAGTTTTAGTTGATTATGCACTAAACAAGTTTAATGGATGGAAGTTTTTAATGCAACAAAACAAGAATGTAAAAGTGTCCCAATCATCTTCAATGCAAGAGGACAAGACAAGATTTTCTCTTATAGGAACAATGGACATGGCTTCATGGGTTCACTTAATCCTCTCTCTCATCTACGGTGATTATCATGTTATAGATAAAGTACACACAATTGTCATGTTTTAATGGTAGCTTTTATAACGGTTATATGTCCTAAAACACATAGTTGAAAAAAGTACTCATTTGTGTTGCTAGGTCACCCTCGTAAGGCTAGCGTGATTGCTCTGACTCCCACATCATACTCTTTCTTTTTACCCCCAGATAAAGGATGTTGGGCGGTACTGTGTCACTCAATACCTATGCCGTGTCACATCGGCCATCCCGTACCCACATACATCATACTTCTTAAAGAACAATATTCTATCAAAGTATGACAAGTCATAAAAGTTCCAACACAACAGTAAATGCATAAGAAATCATCTCATACCACAATATCCACCATAAGAATTACATAGATGACCGTAATCATGTTCAGCAGCTCATACGGTACTAATTAGTGAAGCTAAAAGAGAGGAGAGATACATAAGTTACCACCACAAACCCATAGTCCAGAGGGTGGACTACTCCCCCTTCATCGTGGAGACAGTGGAGAAGTTGTCGGAGAAGATGGAGACCACCCCGGCAGCGCCCCGTCGGAGTTTTCCCCCTCCAATCTGCAACTCCAGATCTCTTTTTCGGTGTTTCTGTGTTTTGATGGCGCTTGTTCCAGAGAACGACGTGGGACTTCTTTTATAGGCGTTTTTAGGTCAAGACGATGTCGGTGGAGGAAAGATCGATGGCAGCGGAGCATCGAGGCCCAAATTAGTGGGCCCACACGGCCATGTACAGAGGCCACGTGGGCCCCCCCCTCTTTTGGGCTTTCGGCCTTCGTTTGCTTGCTTCCTTCGCTCCCAAGTCTTCCTCCTTCCAAAATATTGATGCCTGTATTTTTCCAGGTCATTTGGACGTCGTTTGGGGTCCCTGAAACTTAAAAGGAAAAAATAGGGTTTTCTGCCTGCGCAGGGTTAATTCCATAAATATAGGAAATAAATATTTTATTCCCAAAAATCATTATATAACAATGATATAACCCTTATATGATGCAAATATGATTGGAATATAAGTGATATAGTGCAAACTTCATGTATGCATTTTACATGCATCATGGCCACATTCTTGGACTAAAAGAGGATGTTTCTTTTTCTAGAGATCGTCTTTGTAGGGCTTGTATTGAATGAAAGATGCATGATTCTCCCCACCCAAGTAACACCATCATCTCATCAGAGAGGATATTGGAACTTCTTCATGTGGATCTCTTTGGTGCCGTACCGCAACCGAGTCTTGGTGGGAAGAAGTATTGTTTGGTGATTGTTGATGACTATTCAAGATTTACTTGGGTTTCTTCTTCAAGACGAACGATGAAACTCAACAAACCGTCATCGACTTTTCCAATGAAGTTCAACGTCAACACAATGTTCCCATATTGGCCATTAGAAGTGACAATGGCTCCGAGTTCAAGAACTATACCTTGAATGAGTTTCTTAGTGAAGAGGGAATTCGTCATCAATATTCCGCTGCATATACCCCTCAACAAAACGGTGTAGATGAGAGAAATAACCAAACTCTTATGGATATGGCTAGGTCCATGTTGGTGGAGTTTAAGTCTCCACTCTTCTTGTGGGCCGAAGCTATCTCCACGGCATGTCACTCATCCAACCGGTTATTCTTTCGCAAAGGGAAGAAGGAAACTCCATATGAAAGGCTTACCGACAACAAGCCCAATGTCTCCTACTACCGTGTGTTTGGTTGTAAGTGTTTCTACAAAATCAAAGGTGTTCATTTATCTAAATTTGAAGCTAAAGCTTTAGAGGGTGTTCTTGTTGGGTACGGTGCGAACTCTCACACTTATAGAGTCTGCGACAAATCCTTAGGGAGAGTTGTGGAATCTTGTAGTGTGAGGTTCGATGAGAATGACGGCTCCCAAGTGGCGCAATTTCATGTTTGTGATGTAGATAATGAGGAACCTCAAGATGCAATCAGAAGAATGGGGGTTGGCTTCTATCGCCCCATCGAAGTCCATCATGAGCCTCCTCAAGCAAGTCCAAGCTCCACTCAAGTGGAGACTCCATCATCACAAGTTGAAGCGGCACCTTCTATGGAAGCAAATGACGCATCTACCCAAGAACAAGTTCAAGACCCTACTCAAGTTGACCAAGAGGCTATACAAGAGCCAAGTTCTCCTATTGTCAACACTAGCCAAGGTCAAGACCAAGATCAACCATCTACTTCTATCATTGAAGATGTGCATCAAGATGATCAAGGTCACCACTCCGGTCAAGACGGGGACTCAAATGATCAAGAAGATCAAGAGATAATTACTCGCAACAATGAGGATATCGAAACCCGTCGTGTAGCAAGATTGGTGAAGAACTTGAAAAGGAAACAACATTTCTTTGAAGCTATTATTGGTGACGCAAAGAGCAAGGTCACCGCAAGAGGTCAATTGGCAAGCTTTAGTGAACATCATGCTCATATCTCTATGGTGGAACCAAAGAAAGTCTTTGAAGCTCTTGAAGATCCAGATTGGTTGGAAGCCATGCATGAAGAGGAAAACAACTTCAAGCGCAACAAAGTGTGGAATCTCGTTGAGAAGCCAAAAGATTGCCGCAATGTTATAGGCACTAAGTGGATATTCAAGAACAAGCAAGATGAGCATGGAATGGTTGTGAGGAACAAGGCAAGATTGGTAGCTCAAGGGTACTCTCAAGTTGAAGGCATTGATTTTGGAGAGACCTATGCTCCCGTGGCTCGCCTTGAGTCCATCCGTATCCTTCTTGCATATGCATCACATCACAATTTCAAATTGCAACAAATGGATGTGAAAAGTGCATTTCTTAATGGTCCTTTAAAGGAGTTGGTATATGTTAAGCAACCTCCGGGATTTGAGGACCCACATTTCCCTAACCATGTCTACAAGCTTGATAAGGCGCTCTATGGTCTCAAACAAGCACCTCGTGCTTGGTATGAGCACCTAAGAGAGCTATTGGTAGACCGTGGTTTTGAAGTGGGGCAAATCGATCCCACTCTTTTTACCAAGAGGGTTAAAGAGGAGCTTTTCATATGCCAACTTTATGTTGATGATATCATATTTGGCTCATCTAACAAAGCTTTTAATGATGAATTTTCAAAGCTTATGACCGATAGGTTCGAGATGTCCATGATGGGAGAGTTGAAGTTCTTCCTTGGTTTTGAGATCAAGCAATTGAGTGGAGGGACTTTCATCTCTCAAGCCAAATATATCCAAGACATGCTCAAGAGGTTCAAGATGCAAATGCTAAAGAGAAGAGGTTTCCTATGGACACCAAATGCCACCTTCAACTTTGTCCAAAGGGTAAAGATGCCGATCAAAAACTCTATCGCTCTATGATTGTTCTTTGCTTTATCTTTGTGCATCTACACCCGATATTGTGTTGAGTGTAGGAGTGTGTGCAAGGTACCAAGCGGTTCCCAAAGAAAGCCACTTAATTGCGGTAAATCAAATCTTCGATATTTAGTTCATACCCCAAGGTTTGGTTTGTGGTATCCTAAAGGCTCAACATTCTCTCTTGCCGGCTACACGGATTCGGATTGGGCCGGTTGCAAGGATGATAGGAAATCAACTTCCGGGGCATGCCAATTCCTTGGTAGATCCTTGGTGAGTTGGTCTTCTAAGAAGCAAAATTGCATATCTCTCTCCACCACCGAAGCCGGGTATGTGGCGGACGCTAGTTGTTGCACTCAATTGTTATGGATGAGGCAAACTTAAAGAAATACGGTGTCCATTGTGACAAAGTGCCTCTTTTATGTGACAATGAAAGTGCTATCAAGATTGGTCACAACCCGGTGGAGCACTCAATAACGAAGCATATGAGATTCGTTATCATTTCATTCGTGATCACATCAACCGGGGTGACATTGAGCTTGGCTATATTCCCACGAAGATCCAACTTGCCGATATGTTCACGAAGCCACTTGATGAAGCAAGGTTCACTTGTTTGAGGCATGAGCTAAATATCGTAGATTCGGGGAGCGTTGGTTGACTATCTTGCATACACACCTATTTCTTAGCTATATGTTTGGTTTAGGTGTAGGCATGGACATAGGGGGAGTGCGGTCCTAATCCATTGGACTATCCCTCCCCCATTATGCTGATAGTAAGAACTCATTTGTCTCTATTTGTTCATTTTATGAATTGTGAGCTTAAATGATGAGTAGTGGCAGTGAACTCAAGATACATCTTCGCGGTGTCACACCACATACACTCATACATGGTGGCCTAGGCCACCGACATCTTCTTTGTGAAGATTTGGTCTTTTGGAGTTGTTGTTGGATTTCATTGCCTATTCGATGTTTTCATGGAAAACACACTCAAATGTTGGTTTTTATTGTGTTTTGTTGTTTCTTACAAAGTTTGAGTGTGAAGTACCATTTTCAGTGACTTTGTCTATCCCAAGCCATGTTTTGCTCTTCCTTAAAAAAACATGATAAATCTCTTGCTCAAGTCATTTGTTGCCATTCCGGAGATATGGTGGCGTGGGTACATCGGAGTTTTTGGACATCTGGTTCGGAACCTCCGGCGCCCTGAATTTTCATTCAAAATTTCGGCTAAGTCCCCATGCGAAAACTGTTCTGTTTTCGCCCGGAGCTTTTGCCGGAACTTTGACCAGAAGTTCCGGGCGGCCGAAAGTTCCGGTCAGGCCGGAACTTCCGGTGTAAGTTTTCTGGGTGCTTTTACCCAGGGCCGCGGGGTGGGCTGCTTCTTCCTGAGCAGTTCATCCACCCCCGCACCCGTGTGTTTCTCTCTCCTCGCCCAGGAACTTCCCCGCCGCCGTATCTCCACCGTGGCCTCTCCGCCGCAGATTCCTCCGGCCGCCGGCCAGATCTGCATCCCCACGATGTGGGGATCCCATTCCTCCACGCAGTGTTCGCCATGGACTCCGGTACAATCCCCTATTTCAAATCTAGGACGAGATAGTATTTCGTTTAACCTAGAAGAAATTGAGCATTATACTAGAATTCCTTTGGTGAAAATTCTCCTCTAGGCTTGCCCTAACACATACTAGGAGCGATTTGATTTTTGTTAGCAATTGTTTGTTGGAGGTTCTTGTTCCTCTCGCAGCCGTGCGCACCGGAACTTCCGGCTTGGCCTGGAACTTCCAGTTGGCCGGAACTTCCGGCTGCGTCCGGAACTTCCGGCTGCGTCCGGAACTTCCGCCCTGGAACAAAAAATGGCTCATCAATCAACTTGTTCCTTGTTTCTTTTTATCATCTGACTTGAGCACTTATCTTTTGCTATCTTCTATCTGTTCTCAGCACCTAGCAGCTCTCTTGGTCGTCGGGCTTTCGCCAAGCGTGCCGCATCCCAGTCCTATCCTACAAGTGGAGGAGAAGATGATCTTGTGCCAGATGAGACAGATGCTGCCCCTTTGCAGAAGAAAGCACCATATGTGAAGATATCCAAGAAGAAGAAGAAAGTGCCTTTGCCTGTTGTCCCTAAGAATCAACGAGATTTCATTCCTTGGCGCTTAGCCTTCACCAATGAAGGCGAGCGCGACCCTGAGTTAGACTCATGCTTCTATCATCTTGAGCAAGAGGTCATGTACAAGACCGTCTATTGCACGCTTGGCAAGCACAAGGTGTGCCCTATGCAGCCCATTGATTTTGACCACTTGGAGAAGAAGCAAGCGTATTTTGGTGGGGCTGTAGCTGTAGTGGAGGCTCTTGGTTTGCGCCCTCTGATGGAAATTCAATGCAACTACAACATTCACATGATTCATCAGTTCTATGCCACCGTGGTGTTTGACAAGACTCCGGCCTGTGGTATGACATGGATGACCGGAAATCACAAGCTCTCCACCAACTTTCATGATTTTGCTGATGCTCTTGAGTATCAAGGCCACCGGTATGGTTTCTCTAGCAGCAACAAGGCCTCCGGTCAACGCATGCACATTCAAGGGGCTGCCTATGATAAGAATGAAATGAGTGATCTCTACACTGATAATGGGATGATTGGCACCACTGCCGGGCTCCTTCCCACTTATGACATTTTGCTTCGCATGTTCCGCCACACCATTGCTCCAAGTGGAGGCAACAAAAATGAGATCCGTGGTGGTCTTGTCAACCTCATGTGGTATGACCACAACATTTTCATGGAAGATGACCCCGAGGCGAATTCCTTTCCCATTGATGTGATGGATTTCATTTTCCATGAGATATATGATGCCGTGTTGGGAAGGAAAGTGCCTCCATATGCTCCATACATTATGAGGCTTATCAAGTCAAAGTTCCCTTATGGAGATCATGATGTGCTTGACATGGATGCGGCCCTCGACTGTGACACTATTGATAACTGATACGTCTCCAACGTATCTATAATTTTTGATGTTCCATGCTTATATTATGCCAATTGCTACATATTTTATATACACTTTCTATCATTTTTATGCATTTTCTGGGACTAACCTATTAACAAGATGCCACAGTGCCAGTTCCTGTTTTCTGCTGTTTTTGGTTTCAGAAAAGTTGTTCTGGAAATATTCTCGGAATTGGACGAAACAAATGCCAAAGTTCCTATTTTCCTGATACGTACACGAAGACCGAAGGAGAGACGAAGGGGGGGGGGTAGTGGGCCGTCCTCACCACGTGGCGGCGCGATCCCACCTCCTGCCGCGCCGTGACGTGGTGAGGGGGCCACAGGCCTCCACCGACGTTGCCCCTTCGCCTATAAATTGCCTTCCTCGGGAAAACCCTAAGTACCCGAGTCATATTCCACGAAAAGTTCCAGAGCCACCGCCACCGTCATCTAACTCGGGAGGGTTCTGAAGCTCTTCTCGGCACCCTGTCGGAGAGGGGAATCATCACCGGAGGGCTCTACATCGCCATGCCTGCCTCCGGATTGATGTGTGAGTAGTTCATCTTTGGACTATGGGTCCATAGCAGTAGCTAGATGGTTGTCTTCTCCTCTTGTGCCATCATATTTAGATCTTGTGAGCTGCCTATCATGATCAAGATCATCTTATTGTAATGCTACATGTTTTGTTTGCTGGGATCCGTTGAATATTGATACTATGTCAAGTTGAATACTGAATATTATGTTTATGTCTTTTATGATCTCGCATGCTCTCTGTTACTTGTTGATACTCTGGCCAAGTAGATGCTTGTGACTCCAAGAGAGAGTATTTATGCTAGATAGTGGTTCAGTCTCCATTTAATCTGGGGGAGTGACAGCAACCCCTAAGGTTGTGGATGTGATGTTGCTACTAGGGGTAACCTAATGATGCTTTGACTAAGGATGAATGTGTTGTTTACATTATGCACTTTACTTAATGCAATTGTCTGTTGCTTGCAACTTAATACCGGAAGGGGTGCGGACGCTAACCTGAAGGTGGACTATTTAGGCACAGATGCATGCTGGATAGCGGTCTGTGTACTTTGTCGTAATGCCCAAATGAATCTCATAGTAGACACCACAACTTGCACATGCATGTTATGCACTTATCAATATTGTCAATTTCCCAGCTGTAATTTGGTTACCCAGTATGTTAGTTATTTATTATGGAGAGACACCACTAGTGAACTGTGGACCCCAGTCCATTCTTTTACATCTGAAATACAACCTACTGCAATCATTGTTCTTTTTCATTCTCTGCAAACAAACATCATTTTCCACACTATACGTCTAATCCTTTGTTTTCAGCAAGCCGGTGAGATTGACAACCTCACTGTTAAGTTGGGGCAAAGTAGTTTGATTGTGTTGTGTAGGTTCCAAGTTGGCACCGGAATCCCTGGTGTTTCGCCGCACTACACTCCTTCACCAACAACGTTCAGAAGTGACTTTGATCTCCTACTGGTCCGATTAAACCTTGGTTTCATACTGAGGGAAAACTTGTTGCTGCACTCATCATACCTTCCTCTTGGGGTTCCCAACGAACGTGTGACTTTCACGTCATCAATAACCCACAAGTATAGGGGATCACAACAGTCTTCGAGTGAAGTAAAACCCAAATTTATTGATTCGACACAAGGGGAGACAAAGATTACTTATAAGCCTTAACAGCGGAGTTGTTAATTCAGCTGCACCTGGAAAAGCACTAGTAACAGGGGTGATGTGAAAGCAGCAGTAATATGAGAGCAATAGTAACAGTAACACAGCAGCAGTAGCAGTAACACAGAGGCAATGACACCAGAAAATAGTTGATACTACTTCTAATGGTATATAGGACCGAATGACTATTTGATGATGACAGATGGACCGTGGTTCCCAGCTATCTACACTAGTGGTAACTCTCCAATAACAAGTGTTGGGTGAACACATTACAGTTGGACAATTGATAGAATTGAAATAGCATGTAGGCATGTTTTCCATATATAGTCATACGTGCTCGCAATGAGAAACTTGCACAACATCTTTTGTCCTACCAGCCCGTTTGCAGCGGGGCCTCAAGGGAATCTACTGGTAATTAAGGCACTCCTTTTAATAGAGCACCTGAGCAAAATCATTAGCACTTGGTGAAAACATGTGATCCTCATATCTAAACCATCCCCTCCAGTTATCCCAGTTGCTGTCACTCTGGGGCCTCGGGTTCTGGATAGAGACATGTGCAAACAACTTGTAGATACAATCTAAGCAATAATTATAGAGCTTAAATCTAAGATCATGCCACTCGTGCACTAGTGACAAGCATTACACACAACAAGATTGCAACAACAATAACTTCACAAACTTATAGATAGACTGATCATAATGTAACAATTCATCGGATCCCAACAAACACAACACCGATTACATCAGATGGATCTCAATCATGTAAGGCAGCTCATGAGATCATTGTATTGAAGTACATGGGAGAGAGAGTACCAACTAGCTACAGCTAGATCCCGTAGTGCGGTGACCCTAGCACACCACTCCATGTTGTAGTGCACAAGTCGTTGATATAACACTCACGGAAGGACCTATCCGTAAATATTACATCCCTCAGAGTAGTACAACAGAAACATAGTTGGTCCAAGGTAACACTATAGGATTACAACACTATTCAGTACAAAATCTCGAGAACCTCCTTTACATGGAAGAATTCTCTTGCAAATGAAACTCCAAAAAGATCCAAGTCGTATCACTAAGCTGGATATCAGCTCTATCTCTAATTCCTATTCCACTACTGTTGTGACACTGTTGTCACAGACCTACTCTAATCCATCTGGAATATCTTTATCCAGGTTGTACTCCTTCCAAAATGATGTTGTCTCCTCCATCGACAGTGTTGTCGTCATGTACACCTGGGCAAGGTTGTCGTTATCCTTCTGTTGGTGAAGTAGCAGTTGACTCCTTCAAGCTCCACCTGGTAGGTTGGACTCCTTGTTGAAGACCTCCTCATCGTCGTCATGGATATCTATCATCTCCTTGGATGGCTCCAAAAGTCTAAGCAGGGGGTCAATGGAGGAAAGGGTGAGCAACACGAGCGTTACTCAGCAAGTTCAACTTATAGGCGATAAGGTGTTTTATGCACTAGCTACTACCATGACCAACGGTCGTAGGCATAATGCAAGTTTTTGGAAAACATTTCTTCAAAGGTCAAGTTTTATTTCAGAAAACTATGCCCACAGTCTCCACGGGTTTATAGTCATCACTTGGGATGCCTTTCCCGCTGCGGTCTGTAGTTCCTTCCGGGAACACGGATGTGACTGCCACAATTTCTTGTTGTTGACTCTGCAGAGCTGCGTAACTTTACCCACGAGAGAAACCCAGCCTTGTTGCCTTTCCGGGTTGCAAGCCCGTCCACACTTCCATGGTATGGGGCCAGGTTTGAGTCCAAAGGCAATCACCGCCCCCTCCGCACAACACATATCCACCCCTTATGACCCAGCCGGTACAAAGACCGCTCGTCACCACTCCCGAGCTCCTATTCCAAATCACCCCATCGGATGGGGAAGGTATGCGCTCCCACGCTGTTGTCCGCCGCAACGGAACCAACCAGGTAATAGTCTGCCGACTATATGTGAATGAGAGAAGATACGACTAACTTTTACCGTCCATAGCAGATCTCATGGTAAACGCGTCAATACGGCGCTAGGATCACTGTGACATTGGTAATTAATCCTGGGTATATACTTTCCCGTACAATGGAACCTCCACCACAACATCAAACCGTGGTTCCATTGCCAGCCAAACAATATATATAGCAATTCACATCATTTGAAAATAGTTTTTCTTTTTCAATGCAATGATAATAATAGGTTTTTGAAAATAGTTTTTATAAAATAGTTAATAAGGATATGCAAGAATGAACTTGCCTGTGGTAGAAATGGCCGTTCAACTCTTCGGGGTTCTAGGGTTTGCGGTAAAACCCCGAATCTGAAAATAGCAAAGTAATCCTGATAAGGACTACTGAAAAACTCTAGCAGAATGCTATTATGCATAATCATGAGATGCATCGTTACCCTCAAAATTCCCATGTTGTGGATTTTAAGACTTTTCGAGTGCTTGAGAGTTTTTAATTATTTAAAGAGTTTGACAACAATTTTCATGAGGAATAAATTTTAAAGTGATTATATTCAAATAGTTCAATATAATTGAACTTCAATACTTTATTTTCCCATATTATTCTATTGTAGCAAAATAGTTTTTGAAAAGGAATTTCAAACCATTTCCACTTAAGGATCATTGAATTTTTCATCCATGAAATACTTTTCAAAAATTCAATTAAAATTAACAGTAAAATTCCTCATATTTTGTATAGTGTGTTTCATATTTTTAGTTGATTTTTGTGATCTTCATAATGGTGTTAAAATTAATTTAAATTTGAATAATTTTGATTGGGCAAATTACTAAAATGCCCTAGAGCCTAATGGGTTGGAGTGGTTCAAGCCCAACCAATTGGGCCGAGCCCAACTGGCTACTGGGTCGAACCCGACCCAGATGCTCTCTCTCTCTCCCGTGCGCGTCGTCGCCGTCGCCACCCTCTGCCCCGACCATTGCCGGCAGGCTCCGGCGCTGCCACGCCCTGGCGCTGCTCCGCCGCCTCTCCTCCTTCGATTCCCCGCCGCTGCGGTGCCCGACCGTGTCCGAATCGACTTCCCCAGCAACCCTAACCCTAGCCGCCATGGCTCGGGTTGCCGGCGCTGTTCCCCTGGCTCCCACGCTCCGGCTGCTTCTCCTCGAGCTTCTGCTCGACCACCGGCTCTTCCTCGCCTCCGTGTCATCTACCTCAATCTCGACGCCGGCGGGATGGCAGTGCCACGACTGCAACCCCGGCGTCGCCACTGCTGCTCCTGCTTGTTCTCCTCTCCAACTCCGGCATCCTCCTTCGTCTAACATCTGGTGGATGGTGGTGGTGCGGTGGTGATGTGGATGCTGGTGGTGGTCAAGGTGTGCTGCTGCTGTTGGTGCTACCGTCGCCGATGGGATGGTAGTGGTACTGCCACCGCATCCTCGGTGACACACGGCTGCGACAACTCGTACAACTACTTCCTCTACTACGCCTACTTCAACTCCGCAAGCTCTGCATCGACTCTAGCTCCACGAGGTACTTGCTTCTGTGACCGACTAGTGAGGCGATGAATCATGTTCGTGATGAGCTGATTGGTATGTGATGTTTAGGACTATCTAATGATCGTGGCTGTGACAAAACTGTGGTTCCAGTTCATCCTAATGAGGAACTGATACATGGAATTGTGTTGTGCTTGTGGTGCTTCTCTCTGTCACTTGTGCTAATTTAGGAAATATTCAGTTTGGTCATTTAGCACTAGTTGCTTTAGTTGGTTAAATACAGAGAATAAATCTAGATGATTTGATGCCCCAATATTGTCGGATTGGATACTAGGCACTACCAATTTTATTCTCAAGCATTACTAGATGATTCTTCATCTACTGCTTACCGTGGGATGTTTTTTAGCTTCATGGCTTTGCTAGTGAGCTCATAAACCTCTACTGCACATATTTTCATGATTTATGCACATGTGCTTGTCTCTTAAGCATGATCTACTCACCGTGGTGTCTCAAATGAGTGTACAAAGTGGTGGATATATGCTTAGCACTATTTAGTGATGCTGGAATGATTTAAATATGTGTTTCTTGACAGATTTGGCTATTTAAAATGATAAGAACATACCTTGTGCTTGATTTCTTGGCCGAGCCTGTGATGCAAAGGCTGAGGCAAATATTTTGATAAGGACAGATTTTTAATGTGTTGCTTTAATTCTCTATGATGATTTAGCATAGCAGCTATGTGCCAATCAGAGAGAAACACTTCTTTCTATCCTCCTAGTGGAGAACTAGTTGAATGGTAGTTGGGATGATTTAAAGATTTAAATGGATTTAGACTTGTGTGGCTTGATGTGATGCCTCCTTGAGAGTTACACAACAGCTAACTTGCTTTAGATATGTCTTTTATGTTTTTATGTGCTTCTTCCATGTGTAAGGATGTGCAAAGCACAACTAATCCAACTCTGCCGGTTCACTGGCTTGTGTGTAACTTGAATAAACTGAGTAAGAACAGATGCTACACTTAATCTAAATCCCTGCCCTTGTGATGCTCAAACAATTGCTAAAACAAGCAACTGCACTTCCTTTCTTCTCTCTTTCCTAGCTTGTTGCAAAGAACAGAGTATCTCTGCCTTGCAATTAATTTCCTACAGCACCCCACCTTGGTTAACAAGGCTCTGTTAAGAACAGATGCTGAAACACCACTCTAGCCTGGTTCTGTCATTTACAGAACCTGCTTAGTCTCTCTCTAGACTTATGAATCAACCTGTTGTTGTAGAGCAGCTAGAGCTACGGAAGAGTCTGATCTTGCTCCAAGGTTCAACCGTCTCTTCTGGGCGGCTCCTTGTGGTTCTACCGTCTCCTCCTTGCTGCTTGACTGCTCCTAGAGTTTACTTGCTAGCTAAAATGGCTTGTGGTGGATGGTTTAGGTAATTTCCATGATATGCTAGTGATTTGTGGTTGTTCTTGGTGAAGAACAGATGGAAATGGTGTTGTTGGTTGTGTTGCTTGATGCAAGAAAATATGGTGCGGCTAGCTGATTCCTAAAAATGGATTTGTGAGCAAATTCCTTTATTTGTGTAGATGCCATGTTCTTTTATAGGGCATTGCTATCCCTCACAAGTTGACACCTCAAGTGGTGACTCTTGCTTTGCATGGATGAATAAGCTACTTGTTGTCAAGCTCTTATGTTTGGGCATTACTTGGGGTTCAACTTTAGCTAGATATTTTGCTTGTGGATAACTCTCCTATGTGGCATGCTCATCCATATCAAGCTTTTCATTACTTTGGGTTGAAGTAAACATAGATATTTTGATTGTGGATAGAGATGACTAGTCATTGATCTTATCCCCTTGTTGAATTTAATTTTGAGCAAGACAAGTGGTATTTGTCACTAAATGGGCTGGTTTGGCTTCTCTCTTATGTGGGCTTTTCAAATATATAGATGGTGATCATGAGGGCTTTCAATTTCAGATTTGTGGCCTTTAACATTTGGCTTATTTCCTTTTTTTGCTAATTAATATCATTGGAGAACATTTCCATTTCCATGTGGGCTTTGTTCTTATTGGTTCTTGATACCAATAGAGAACAATTTAATTGTGGTTTTGCTTTGGTAGGAAGTTGACTAGATTAGAGGGATGCAAAGATGTTGCTTTGTTGACTAAAGAGAATTGGATCAATACTATTTGTCTTTGACCATGTTGCCTTTGTTGCGTGCTCAAATGGATCAACGTTGCCTTCTTATCCTTGCTGCTTATTTGCCTCTAGATGATCCAAATGACCCAAAGTTGATCCTCGATCCATTGCTGTCTTAGATAAAATCCCTCTAGTCAACATATGGGTATTAGGGCAAGTTCCTAATATCCACACGTCGTATTCCAACACAAAGTTGCCTCACCCTTATGGTGAAGGCATACATTTTAATTATAAGAACCTTCTTTATGTATTGGCTTATTTTTATATGACATTCAATTGCTTTATGCATACAAAAGAAATATGTTAACAAGGTTGCAAGGCTTGTTACCAAATACTTCTATATATCACAAGGCCTTTGAATTTCACATAGTTTATTTTTAGATGATTTCCAATTGCTTCATGTATGTAGAAAGAATTTGTCCACAAAGGGGCCAACCTTGCTTCCATTTTCTTTTACATAGCACAAAACTCTTGAATTTCACAATTTTTGGAGAAGTTGATAAGAACATATACTTTCTTAATTCCTTTCTTTCTGTTCTTCTTCATTTGTTGATGTGCACGGATCAAGAATAAGATTTGGAAGATAAGAAGATCAAGATAAGTTAAGAAGGTCCAAATGGTGTGAAGATCTAGTTTATGATTTCGTTTTGGAATTTCTTTTATTCTCTTGTAATCTTCCTTTCTTTTTGGATGAGATATGTACATATTCGATTAAAGATGTAATATTAATCATTCTTTCAATTTCATTTAAACTTGTAAAGTTTGGACTTGTATAATCTTCCATTTGATGTGTCCAAATAGACTTGGACAATGATTCCTAATTTGTATTTGAGATGATACAATGTGTGTAAGATAAAAGGATGAATTGGGGTGATACATTCATTCTTGAGGGATGATATTTGGATAAATGATGTAATGAGATGATCATAGATATCGAAAGAGATGGAATGATTGTATCTATGCTCTCTTTGTGTTATATACATATTGTCAGATCCTGAATTGTGCTCAAATTTTTAGAGATTTAGAAAAGTTCATGTCAAATTCTGGAGTGACTCGACAGATACTCCTAGTTTCTAGTTAGCTATAAAGATCATGTCGAAGTTTATCCCACTCAACACGATGATCTAAACCCTAACTCATCGAGTCGAGAGAAACATCGATCACTTTGCATCGTTTAATTTAACGCGCCAAAATTTCCCGTATTTTCAGATGCATGCTATGCAAATGCACATATTCTATCTCTACCCTTTTGGCTCACTAAACTGTGGGGTATTACACGTAGTCCATGGGGGAACTACTCACGGAGCATGATGGAGGTGGTGGCGTCGATGGAGAAGGCTCCGGGGTCGATCCCCGTCCCGGCAGGGTGCCGGAACAGGACCTTCTGACCCCCGAAACTAGGTTTCGATGGCGGCGACGCTCCGGGACTTCTTCTGGAATATGATCGATTGTTTTATGGTTTTCGAGGCAGGAGGATTATATAGGCGAAAGGGCGGCGCGAGGGGGTGACCGAGTCGGCCTCACCACCTGGTGGCGCCACCCCCCTCCAGGCCGCGTGGGGACATGGTGAGGAGGTCGTGGGCCTCCCCCGGGCTTGCCCTTCTGGCTCCGTGTACGTGTCGGGAAAATAGGAGGTTGGGCTTTTGTTTCGTCCAATTCCGAGAATATTTCCAGAACAACTTTTCTGAAACCAAAAACAGCAGAAAACAGGAACTGGCACTGTGGCATCTTGTTAATAGGTTAGTCCCAGAAAATGTATAATAGTTATATATAATGCATATAAAACATGTGACATTGATATAAAACAAGCATGAAACATCAGAAATTATAGATACGTTTGAGACGTATCAACTATCCATAAGCCTGTGCAGATGAACAAGAAGAATGCTCATACCAATCTCAACAAGGATAAAGGTCCTATGCCAACCGATGATGGAGCTAGTAGGTCTCATGTCCCAAGTGACCCTAGGGTGAAGAAGCCCGATATTCCCAAGCAACGCACATGGGCTCAGCGTGCTATTGACAAGATCTTAAGGATGAACGCTTGCATTCACAAGGAGAACTACCAAGCATCTGTGGAGAGGCACCGGGGCCTTGTCAACGATTACAAGATTATGCAGCATTTGAAGGTCCCCAACTGTCCTCCTCCTCCTCCACACATTGCATACAAGTTTTGGAACAACGAGAAGGTGGATTGGACTACTCATGTGCCGGCTGATGCGAATCTTGAGTGGGACTCGACGGATGAAGAGTGAGGGACGTTGGCTTCGCTTCCTTTTTCCCTTTTTGGTGTCTTGATGCCAAAGGGGGAGAAGTCTATCTCCTAGGTTGCGGGATTTGCATGGGTGGAGCACAAAGACTCGTTCTTTTATTTGTTTCCGTTGTGTTATTGTGCTCCGGTTATTGTATTTGTCGCTCTTGTTGAACTTTATTGTGTGTGAACCTCCTATTTTATGCATGTGGTAAGACATGTGGAACCCATTTGTGAATCTATTTATGTAAGACTATGTTGTGTAATCTCTATGTCTCTTGTCTTATGTTTGTGCAAGTTGTGCTTTTATGTTTTACTTGTTTACTAGCATGTGAAACATCAGCATTACTAGTGGTGGTTGTGTTGACATTGATTTTGTCTCGGATTAAAGAATGACCGGAATTATGAAATACGGTGACACCATAATAAAATAAAGGACAAATTACATGGAAAAAAATATTTCAAAATAAAAGGGGTTTACATACGGTAGCTAACTCCTATGATTGCGTAGACCATATTGTTTACGTACTATATATATACACATGCATGTAAGTGCTAATAAATTACTCTAACCAAGGCCCATGTCCATAATGCGTGGCCAGAGATACCTACGTGCATGGATAAATTATACATGGATTAGCCGGCAAGGTTAACAAATAATGATGGGCTAATTAGCCAGCCCATGGCCCACATGCATGCGAATCCATACAAAATATCTGCCAACGACCAAGTCACACGAGAAAGCTTGGAGCATATAGGTTGTAACTGACCACGCTCCCACGTCTCTACCCACGATCGCTAGAACGTGCACGCTTCGTCTCTCGAACACCCTCGCTGACAGAGCCTATATATGAGCACACAACGCTACAATCAGAAAATCGATCATTCATTCATCCACCCGATCGATCGCTCATTCGTCAGCCTCCATCACCATACCTTTCGCCACAGCACGCTGCGCATAGACGCGTGCACATACTTCAGCCTGGTCATACAGCAGTCCATCGCTGCTCATGTTCCTCTCTCAGTAAGGTCACATAAAACGTGAGAGAGAGGAAGAAGAAAGGAAGCAAGAAGACACTTCGGTGCTCCAAAGAGGTGAGAAGGTAAGAAACAATGCCATTCTTTTGTCCTTAGGTTCGGCCGTTTTGGTTCGAATCAAGGAGCCTCCTCTTCTTCTCCAATATTTATCTTCTCCATAAGATCATGTCCTTCGTTCCGGCCCTTTGGTTCGGATCAAGGAATACATTCATCTTTTCCATGTAATGTTCTTCGTTTCGGCCACATGGTTCGGATCAAGAAATATCTCCATAAATTATATCCCATGGTCCGGTCATTTGGTTCGGATCAAAGAAAATATCCACCATATTCATAAGATCACGTCCTTCGTTCAGGCCATTTGGTTCGGATCAAGGAATACATTCATCTTCTCCATATAATGTTCTTCGTTTCGGCCACATGGTTCGAATCAAGACATAGCCCCATAAATTATAGTATATATATGGTCCTGCCATTTAGTTTGGATCAAGGAAACTATTCACCATATTCATGTCCTCGTTCCGGCCATTCGGTATGGATCAAGGAATACCATACTTTGTCAATGTTATAACCTTCGATTCCGGCCATGTGGTACGGATCGAGGAATATATTCATGTTCTTATCATATTATCTTTCGTTTCGGCCATCACAGTTCGGATCAAAGATTATGTCACTCTCCTCTTGGGTTTGGTCTTCTAAAATGGATACAAGCCAAGATGAGTAAATAAAAATATAATACATAAGTACATATAAAATATGCCAAAATCATGATATATGCTATGTGCACGGGTTCCATTGTGAATTTCGTGATACAAGCCATAACAAGTCAAAATTATATGTCATGCTCTAATCATGGGTTCGCATAGGAATCATGACGTGAGCCATCCAAAATCCTAAAACTATAAATCAATGCTCTACACATGGGTTCCCATCGGAATTCCATGTTACGAGTTTCAAAACACTGAAATTATACTTCGCACTCCGCGCATGGGTTCTTATCCGAATTCCATGATATGAGCCATAAAATGTTGAAAATATAAACTATGCTCTAAAATGCACCAAAGCCCCCATATATTATAGGCTTTGAAAATAGAATAAATCATGCATATATGTATGCATACGTCCTCTGTAGCCAAAATCAAACAACAGTGCATGTAGGTTAATCCAAAACATAATCAATTAACTTGCATGTTAAATATGCATACCCCCGTGGCATGCAAATAATCCAAAATGCAGTCCGCTTCCAAAACAAATTAGTACGCCATCGACTAGTACTAAAAGAAATATGAAATGACCACTGCATGCATATAGAGAAATGCACAGGCATGGCCTCTGGCCCAAATTCCATGCACCATCCCGGATGCTTTAGTCGGCTAATTAAAAACAAAATAACCAAACAATATACTGTATCATCAAAATATACTTATGTTGAGCCGATTAAATAAATTAGGTATCCGATGCATGCACTTCTTGTACTTCTAATATTAGTGCAAGTACAAAAAGGTGAAATATATGATATCAAATCAAATGATAAATCAAAGAAGATTAAATGCTCCTTCAAGCATCCGACGGCGACGACGGCGAGGAGGACTTCTTAGTCTTAGTTTTATATTTTGTAATAGTCATATGTGTTGTAATCCTTTATATTAGAAAGTTGGAATTCTTAATCAGGGGTTTTCTCTTCGGAGATGTAATTAACGGTTCTTTTATATAAATGTAAAGAGTTCCGGAAATATGTACTCGCAATACTTGATATTAGTCTCATTTTCATTTGCGCACATTTAAATTTAAATACTATCTGTCTCTATGACGTGGACGCGTACGTATTGTTGCGATCGCCCCATTTTCCCGTCATCAGATTCTGGCACGCCCGGTGGGACATATTTCTCCCCTCATCTCTGAATTCCAACATAGGATTACAACATATGACATTACGAAATCAATACATCAAAACAAAGATGCAAGAAAACTAATATATGTTTTTCTTGATTTATATGAGGGTATGGAGGGCAAGTTCAACAATAAGTGGCTCTCCGCATTGGGTCCCTTTGGTTTGATGTTCCAATTGGTCCTTGTGACATTATTAAGCCAAAGTTCGCTTAGAAGCATGACACCATCTCCAACTAAACAAGACCAAGAAAAAGAGGTATTTTCTGCATTACTGGAGGGGTGCGCCCGTGTCCTTCCAAAGCCAGCCAAGAAAAATACAAGATCTGCTAAAAAAAGTATCTCCTCATGATGTTGTGACTCTATCTACTGCAGCGCCATGTATGTAAGAAAAAGCTGGCAAAGTGGCAGAATTATCTGATCAGATGTCTAAGAGCACAAAAAATAGCGGTGCTCAACAATGGAAAAGAAAAGTTGGTGCATAAACTCCATGGCAAGCAACCTGGAAAAGAAGGTGAAGGCTTGGCTATATTGCCGTATGCACCAGCATCAATAGGAACACGTACGAGTGCTCAAACTAAACTCCAACGTGATACTCCTTCACTGGACCATGTACCTAGTGAAGGATGCCCTGAAGCAATATACGGGCATTCACATTACCCGGCGCGGCATCAAGATCATCAAAGACATGCTAGTCGTATCAACCATCGCCGTGTTATAGTCGGCAAGGTCCATGTCCACTTCTCCAAGAACATGGAACACAACCTTTCAGATCGCCGCTTCTATGTTAGCAAGGGCGGGCTAAGGATCAAGACGATAGTGACTACCAACCCCTCAACGGTTGTTGCTTTTATCCGGTTCATTTGGAAAAAATATCTTAACCACGCCAAGCATCGTGTGGTTGGACTCGACTGTGAGTATACAAGATACATCCACAAAAAAGAGCGTCGGAAGCTTCCGCTTGAGAAGCAAGATGCTCTCGTAAACCAAGAGCCCCAACGTGCTGCTGTTTTGCAACTCTGTGTGGGAAAACATTGCCTGGTTTATCAACTATATCAAGCTCATGCAAGGGGTTCTATCCCTCCACTCCTCCGTTGGTTCCTCACAAATGATACAATCAAGTTTGTGGGCGCTGCCATTGGCAATGACATCAAAAAGCTCGAGTCTTACAACCTGGGTATCACAAATGCCGTCGACTTGCAGCAACTTGGCATCAAGGTCCGTAACCACAAAGAAGGCCAATTGGTGTCACTAGAGAAGCGGAGCAGATTAAATATGCGTGCCTGGATGCATACGCGAGCTTTGAAGTTTTCAGGCGACATCTAAATATATGTGGTTATCTTAGGTCCAATTGAAATCTTTGGACCTGAGTTGAATATTGTAATATGGGTTGTAGTGGTGCCAAAATATACCAAGAATTGAAAAATGTATTGCGCTACTTCATTGGTTCATCTATAGGATGGCAGGGGCACCTTGCATATTAAAGGAAGTGTCGATTGCTTCATTGATATTTTTGTACAAACAAATCATGTGTGAGCTCATTTAAAGCATCGCATTATGCTCTTTAAATGCCTTAGGAAAACTGATTAAATAATAAACCCAATCGTGGATGTATCAGACATCCTAAATTTCCCAACTTCCTAGAACTGCTCTTGAAGAGTACCACCAAAACAAGGCTGTACGCGTGCGTATAATCTACCACCGCTACAAGGCTATAAGAATGTAAAGTGTTGACTTTAAATAAAAAATGAAATACTCCTAGCACTCACGAGTATAAACTGGCTGCGCCATATCAAATAAACAGTAAACGGAATATTACTCCAACCACACAAGAGTATAAACTGAGTGAAATCAATCAACCAAAAAGATAATTGAAAAATACTACTCCATTGTCGCATGAGTATAAACTGTTGACATCATCTAAAATCTAGTTCAATGCTGCAAAAGCATAAGCGGCCAGCACTACAGGGTTGCAAGAATATAAACTCCTAACCTCGTGTGTAAAAAATAGTTACACTCCAGCGCTAGGAATATATTCTGCTAGTCTCATACGCAAGAATGTAAAATCGTATAAACATGACCTGATATAAATGTTGCTTGAGAAAATCTCCCAAGCAGGCCAAGTATAAGCCGCCGATGTCATATAAAAAAAATTCAAAATTACAAATAGGCTGCAGGATCAGAATCTAATAGCCGCTCGTGAGAAAATCAGTACCCTGAAAATGTTCTACAATGCTCTCCGTGTACATATAAACTATATTGTGGTACACTCAAACTACTCCAAGACTAGCGAAACATGATCTGCCAGCTAAGCTAGATAATCGCAGCGGTGTGTTCCACCAGCCTCATGAAAATAAATGAAAGTCTACTCCAATGCTATACGAGTATAAACTACTAGCACCATCTCATGAAAATATTGTAACACTCCAAAGTCTTATGAGTATAAACTGTTGACATCACGAATACTACATTATATGAGATATGAGATATATACTCCAAGCTGCAAGAGTATAAACTGCCAGCCTTATGGAAAATAAATTAACGAAGGAAACTACTCCAATGTCGCAGGAGTAAAAATTTCTAGCAGCATGTAAATACATCGTTGTTGGAGATCCCTGATCTGCTCCTACATACCTATAAAATCAAGATCTTCCAACCTCATATAAAACATCCTTGAGGCTACAATATCGACATATACAAAAAGGCTACTAGACAGTTGGCCTTATAAAAAAAACTGCAGCACCTCATGAATATAAATTAAGGTAATACGTATAAACAATTACTGTAAATATTCACGAATATTAAATCACTCCAAAGTCTTATGAGTATAAACTGTTGACATCACGAATACTACATTATATGAGATATGAGATATATACTCCAAGCACCCAAGAGTATAAACTGATTGCGCCATATCAAACAAATGGTAAATAAAACATTACTCCAAGCACTCACGAGTATAAATTGAGTGAACCCTATCAACTAGACAATAAAAAAATACTCCAATGCTACAAGAGTATAAACTGTAAGCCAATGTCATAGAACCTTAAGTCATCGCATCATTATAACGAATGAAAGAAATCAAAATATGCTCCAATGCTATACGAGCCTAAACTATTAGCAAAGGAAATCAAAATGTGCTCCAATGCTATATGAGCCTAAACTATTAGCAAAAGAAATCAAAATATGCTCCAATGCTATATGAGCCTAAACTATTAGCATACAAAAATTAAATACGCTCCAACCCTACACGAGCCTAAACTATTAGCAAAAGGTATCAAAATATGCTCCAATGCTATATGAGCCTAAACTATTCGCATAAAAATCAAAATGTGCTCCAATACTATATGATCCTAAACTATAAGTATAATGGAAAAAATATAACTCCACAACCTCACGAGTATAAACTGAGGAATTCCAAAATTACTCTGTACCCTCATGAGTATAAACTGGGGCATACAAAGAAAAAATTACTCCATACCCCCATGAGTATAAACTAGGGCACCAAAAAGGTCACAACAATATAATATATACTCCAATTACTTACGAGTCTAAACTGTGCCGTCCAAAATATATTACTCCAATAACTTACGAGTCTAAACTGTGACATTAAATAATATATTACTCCAAGAAACTTATGAGTCTAAACTGTGCAAAAAAAAATACTCCAATAACCTACGAGTCTAAACTGTGTCATCAAAATATTACTCCATACCCTCATGAGTATAAACTGGGGCAGAAAATATTAAATATGTGATATATAAAACTCCACAACCTCATGAGTTTAAACTGGGGCACAAAAGTCACGACCATGAAATTTATACTCCAATAACCTACGAGTCTAAACTGTGCCGTCCAAAATATATTACTCCAATAACTTACGAGTCTAAACTGTGACATTGAATAATATATTACTCCAATAACTTACGGGTTTAAACTGTGTCTACATACAAATATATTACTCCACATCCTCATGAGTATAAACTGGGGCACCCAAAATATATAACTCCATACCCTCGTGAGTTTAAACTGGGGCACCAAAAAAAAAATCATGACCATGAAATATATACTCCAAGAAAATTGTGAGTCTAAACTATAGCAAACAAAAAAAAATTACTCCAAAAATCTTACGAGTATAAACTTTGAAAGAAATGTAATTCCAATAAAGATTTAAGCGGTGAAGATGTATATAAATATATCGATTTCAATATCAGAAGGAATGTCTCCAGTACATCACAAATAATACTGGGAGCTTAAAAGACGTACAAGTTCTAGCAAACTGTACATGAGCAGCAAGAATCTGCTAGCAGCCTAGGACGAAGTATAAGTAAAATACTAGTCCTGATTAAGTGAAATTAAACAAACTGATTATTCAAAGTCGAGCGACCAAGTAAAAAAAAATAGCAGAGATATTGAGCTGAGTAGTTCAGAGGGAACGCCAGCTCTTCAAAGTCTCGACGATTGAGCTAGCCTCGTTCCCCAATGTATATGTCTTTTGCTTGAGAGTCTCCAGTTCTTCAACAGCCTTGGAGTTAATCTCATGCAGATCATCACGGAGCTTCTTGGCTTCAGATTGCTTGGCCGAATAATCTAAGTTCAGCCGTGCAACCTCCTCATCACTTGCACGCAATGCAATTGTGGCTTCATTCAGCTTAGCGGATAAAGACTCCACGAGCCTCTTCCTCTCACTCTATACCTCTATAACAGATAATAGCTCATTGGACATGTCTTTCAAAGCACTCTCAAATGATGCAACCTCATTTTCCGTTTTAGCAATGACTTCAGATTGTTTTGCGGATGCATTATCGATTCCTCCGCTACTCTCCTGCATTTGCAGAGGCTGGGTGCATGTTGTATCTTCTCGATATTAATAAACACTCTTTATCTAAAAAAATTCAACAGAGATGGAAACAATCCTTTCCAGGGCCTCACGAACATAATCGACTTGAGGTATTACTGGGAGCATCAAAATTAACTCCCGTAGATCTTTCTGGCGATGAGGTTCTACAATAGTAGAGGCATCTAATCCTTGAAGGGTCGCCTTCAATGCTGATTCAGTGTCCTTCACAAAAGGTTCCATAAGGAAAGAAAAATCCATGGGTGGCGCTACGATCTGGCTTGACATTCCTTGGTTAAGAACAGCGACGTCTCCTCCACCTAAAAAGGGTTAAGATGAATAAATATGTGAAATGGAGGAATAAAAAAATATATAGTAAAACAAAATGTTGCTAAATAAACTACCATGTAAAATTGATGAAACATTAAGAGCATTAGGGGTTGGGGGCACATTCTCAACACCCATAAATGTATGGGACGTGCCAAACCCACTCAATTGGTTGCCCTCCAAGCATGTGACAACCAAATCATTATAAACACGATCCTCTTCATCCGTGTAATCACGGTCAGGCTCTTCACTGCGGATGAAAGCATCAAGCTGGGCATCTAGTATTGCGCTGTCAAATAACCCCGATGGAGCAGACTCCGCAGAAAAATCAAGTTTCCGCTTCAGAGGCAACCTCTCCTCCTCACCAACAGGAGCGAGGTTAGATTGTCTACCTCTCTTACCGCCGAGAGATGGAACAATCTCCGGAGGTTCATTATCTATTGCCAATGGATGGGCGGAAGAAGTACCAGCTGCAACATTGTCCGTGGATAGACTGGCTTGCTGCAGCAATACAAAAAAGAATGAATAAATATGAATGTGCATAAGAATACATGTAAAAAAATATATACATGTTGACTCACCTCATTTGCTTGTACGAGATGAGCATCGGCAACCGCGTCATGAGCAGCATCAGCAACAACGTCATGTGCATCAGCAACAACATCGTGTGCATCGACAACATTGTCAGGAGCAGCATCAGCAACGGCTTCATGTACATTAGCAGCATCGTCATGTAAATAACTATGCAGAACTGGTTGCCAGCGATCCCTAATTCTTACCTCTTCTATTTCAATGGCTGCAATATACTGTTCACGGCGGTCGACATCTACTATCTTTATCACATGAAAATCCTTATCAGAAAGCTTGCGAGGCCGGATATGACTTTGCAGTGCATACTTATTCTTTTTCCTTTCATCATAAGGAACTTTCCCGGTCAAATTGCCATGGCGAAGCTCGCCCAAAACATCAGCAACAGGCTTCATAAATTGTTTTAACCAATTAGCCCACATTACGGATGAATTACCTATCCGTGTGTTATCCGGGAAATAATTTAACCCTCCTTGATCTATGCGCAGCAGATGTGTCCAGAAAGCATGGGCAACACCAACATCATCTCTCGTGTATAAACTCGTCAATGGCGGATAAGGAATGAGTTGATCAAGTCTAAATTGTCGGGCTACCCGATCAGGATGATACGGTTCTGCTATACATAAGTCGTCGCGTCTCCACGGAAGCATGCCTCGACGGATTGAAATTTGGAACACCCTTTGCAAGTACTCCTCACCTTGTGACTTGGCCAGATTATACGGATGCCATTTAATGTTGGTGTACTTCTCAAAAAAATTGTGGGCCGCCATAGAATCGTAAGGAGTTGGAGTCCTAGACATAGTATTCAGCATTTCAGGCTTGCTTGCTGAATGCTTATAGAAAGGAAGTGGTACTGTTGTCTTGCATTTATTACCAAAAAGTTTTTTAAAATAAGTGCCCATCCAGCCAACGACATAATGGACTTGCCAAGATTCTTTCGTAAAGGAAGGACCAATAGGATGAGTGCTGATCAGACGAAGTGAGTAGTACAGAGAGCAAAGTGCAGGAGGAGCCAAAGAAATACGGCGCCCTATCGTGATCCATGCTGCCATTACTAACACTCCAGGGCGAATGTATGGCCCCCCTCCTGGAACAACAAAGCGACAAAGCCAAATAGCAACAAATGCTGCAGTGTAAAGACGTTCATCTTGAAGATTATTGATGAAAAAGGTGTCATCAAGACGATTATGAAAATAGTCGCACCACTCTTGGAAGCCAACATGACCGCACTCAGAGAGCTGATTCCAAATGTCGAAAAGTCAGACATAGGAAATTTGGATATAAAAGCAATGAAGGGTCCACTTCATGAGAGGGAGGTATATATTCCTCATACGGATCACCGTCTAGAGGTAAACCAGCCAAACGGTTCATATCAAGGAGAGTGATCGTGCGCTCACCACACGCAAATAAGAATGTGTTCGTTTCGGGATCCCATTTCTGCAATAAAGATCTCAGAAGTGGGGGAGAAACGGAGTAGTCACCCAGTGAGCAATAAATGGCTCCATAAATATAATCTACTCCCTCTTCATTTCCTTTTAGGTGAAAAGAATATTTCCTTAAAACTTGAGATCCCCAATCAGCGTATCCAGAAGGAAATGCCACATGCTCAATGGCATGATATTCCCAACCCAGTCCCTTGGTTATCATACGAGTTCCTAAAGTTAAAGCTTCACCGGTCAAAGGACGTGGAGACAAAGGATGATAGCACTGGGCCATAAACAAATGTCCGGACTTCCACCACGAGGGCAATATTCAGGATTTCCCTGAGCTATTTCTCTCCTTATCACTGGGTTATGTAGGAGACTTGTATCTGGCTCAAATAGGTGCCTCTTGGCTAGCTGAGAGAGAGGCAGCCTATGCAGCTCATCGTGTGCCATCTATGTAAAAAAAAAAGTAAAAAAAAATCATCACATCGCCAATACAATAATTCAGTACAAAACAATATATCGTGTTGAACTACATTATCCATGGTTGTACGACGGTCCAAGCTCATACAAGCTCCCTGGAACGCCAATCATGAACAAGATGTCCGTATGTTCATATGTACAAATATTCAAACAAAGAAAATGTCGACATGGTTGTACGACGGACCAAGCTCATACAAGCTCCCCGGAACGCCAACCATGAACAAGTTGTCCTTATGTTCATATGTACAAATATTCAAAAAAAAAATCGACATAGTTGTACGACGGACCAAGCTCATAACAAACTCCCCGGAACGCCAACTATGTGGACGAGTTTTGCCCATACTCATATTACAAATAGTCAAAAAAATTGTCGCCACCTTTGTACGACGGACCAAGCTCATATCAAGCTTCCCGGAACGCCAACCGTAGGATCAACAATTTGGCACAAGCATGTTCAGACTGCTGGATCAGATACATCTAGAGTCAATTCATCTCATGGGTCACAAAACATAGCCGGGAGACTAATTAATTATACCTCCGCAGAAAAGGGATGCGCCGCAAAAGAGTAATCTCTGCTCCAACTCGTAACTCGATGCCTATAAAAAAAAAGTGCATATACCGTGAGTGGATTGCCTGAAAGTATAGGCACAGTGTTGCATTAAAGAAGGAGATGAACAAACCCGCACCAGTTGATCTACGAGCTGATGCAGAGGTACATCTCACGGAAATGATCAGGAAACAAACTGGTATATAGAGAAGATGTCAAAACCTGATAATCAATCAACAGCTTTGCATGAAGTCTACAGCAGGAAAGCTCCCATGCAAGAAAAGATAGAAGAGACTCTAGACTTACGCAGGTCTCGCATGGAAAAGGACTTTGATCTGACGGCAATTAAGTCTAACAAAACAACCAAACATATTTATAGGAGGGTATCCATCGCTTAAAAAAAGGAATGGAAGAGGAAAACAAGATATAGTTTGTTGTGCTTGGATAAAGTTTGTTGGGCAACAAACTCCGAGCGTTGGCCAAATATTCAGGTCGCGTTACTCGGATATGCATCGCTAAAAAGGAAGATACATGGCCATGTATATATCTAACTAAAAAAAAATCTGATCAGCACGCTACTATAATATTGGCAATAGTAGCTCCCAAACCTCAGTCCTTTATCCATTGGAGTCAGCATTCGCTAAATAATTCCCGGGTTACATAAAAAGGGAAATAGTTCATATTTGGACAGAAAATAAAAAGAAATGTGTGCATATGTTTTCGAGCTCTGAATCCGAAGCATCATAATATTCGCATCCAGACCTCGAGGTGCATCTGTTGACATCGATTTTGTCTCAGATTAAAGAATGACCGGAATTATGAAATACGGTGACACCATAATAAAATAAAGGACAAATTACATGGAAAAAAATATTTCAAAATAAAAGGGGTTTACATACGGTAGCTAACTCCTATGATTGCGTAGACCATATTGTTTACGTACTATATATATACACATGCATGTAAGTGCTAATAAATTACTCTAACCAAGGCCCATGTCCATAATGCGTGGCCAGAGATACCTACGTGCATGGATAAATTATACATGGATTAGCCGGCAAGGTTAACAAATAATGATGGGCTAATTAGCCAGCCCATGGCCCACATGCATGCGAATCCATACAAAATATCTGCCAACGACCAAGTCACACGAGAAAGCTTGGAGCATATAGGTTGTAACTGACCACGCTCCCACGTCTCTACCCACGATCGCTAGAACGTGCACGCTTCGTCTCTCGAACACCCTCGCTGACAGAGCCTATATATATGAGCACACAACGCTACAATCAGAAAATCGATCATTCATTCATCCACCCGATCGATCGCTCATTCGTCAGCCTCCATCACCATACCTTTCGCCACAGCACGCTGCGCATAGACGCGTGCACATACTTCAGCCTGGTCATACAGCAGTCCATCGCTGCTCATGTTCCTCTCTCGGTAAGGTCACATAAAACGTGAGAGAGAGGAAGAAGAAAGGAAGCAAGAAGACACTTCGGTGCTCCAAAGAGGTGAGAAGGTAAGAAACAATGCCATTCTTTTGTCCTTAGGTTCGGCCGTTTTGGTTCGAATCAAGGAGCCTCCTCTTCTTCTCCAATATTTATCTTCTCCATAAGATCATGTCCTTCGTTCCGGCCCTTTGGTTCGGATCAAGGAATACATTCATCTTTTCCATGTAATGTTCTTCGTTTCGGCCACATGGTTCGGATCAAGAAATATCTCCATAAATTATATCCCATGGTCCGGTCATTTGGTTCGGATCAAAGAAAATATCCACCATATTCATAAGATCACGTCCTTCGTTCAGGCCATTTGGTTCGGATCAAGGAATACATTCATCTTCTCCATATAATGTTCTTCGTTTCGGCCACATGGTTCGAATCAAGACATAGCCCCATAAATTATAGTATATATATGGTCCTGCCATTTAGTTTGGATCAAGGAAACTATTCACCATATTCATGTCCTCGTTCCGGCCATTCGGTACGGATCAAGGAATACCATACTTTGTCAATGTTATAACCTTCGATTCCGGCCATGTGGTACGGATCGAGGAATATATTCATGTTCTTATCATATTATCTTTCGTTTCGGCCATCACGGTTCGGATCAAAGATTATGTCACTCTCCTCTTGGGTTTGGTCTTCTAAAATGGATACAAGCCAAGATGAGTAAATAAAAATATAATACATAAGTACATATAAAATATGCCAAAATCATGATATATGCTATGTGCACGGGTTCCATTGTGAATTTCGTGATACAAGCCATAACAAGTCAAAATTATATGTCATGCTCTAATCATGGGTTCGCATAGGAATCATGACGTGAGCCATCCAAAATCCTAAAACTATAAATCAATGCTCTACACATGGGTTCCCATCGGAATTCCATGTTACGAGTTTCAAAACACTGAAATTATACTTCGCGCTCCGCGCATGGGTTCTTATCCGAATTCCATGATATGAGCCATAAAATGTTGAAAATATAAACTATGCTCTAAAATGCACCAAAGCCCCCATATATTATAGGCTTTAAAAATAGAATAAATCATGCATATATATGTATGCATACGTCCTCTGTAGCCAAAATCAAACAACAGTGCATGTAGGTTAATCCAAAACATAATCAATTAACTTGCATGTTAAATATGTATACCCCGTGGCATGCAAATAATCCAAAATGCAGTCCGCTTCCAAAACAAATTAGTACGCCATCGACTAGTACTAAAAGAAATATGAAATGACCACTGCATGCATATAGAGAAATGCACAGGCATGGCCTCTGGCCCAAATTCCATGCACCATCCCGGATGCTTTAGTCGGCTAATAAAAAAAATAACCAAACAATATACTGTATCATCAAAATATACTTATGTTGAGCCGATTAAATAAATTAGGTATCCGATGCATGCACTTCTTGTACTTCTAATATTAGTGCAAGTACAAAAAGGTGAAATATATGATATCAAATCAAATGATAAATCAAAGAAGATTAAATGCTCCTTCAAGCATCCGACGGCGACGACGGCGAGGAGGACTTCTTAGTCTTAGTTTTATATTTTGTAATAGTCATATGTGTTGTAATCCTTTATATTAGAAAGTTGGAATTCTTAATCAGGGGTTTTCTCTTCGGAGATGTAATTAACGGTTCTTTTATATAAATGAAAAGAGTTCCGGAAATATGTACTCGCAATACTTGATATTAGTCTCATTTTCATTTGTGCACATTTAAATTTAAATACTATCTGTCTCTATGACGTGGACGCGTACGTATTGTTGCGATCGCCCCATTTTCCCGTCATCAGGTTGAAAGGTATCGGTATGACACCTCCTACTATCAATGGTAACATAATTGGTGTTGGTAATGTCTCTACTACTTCTGCAAAACGTTTGAAATTGCATAAAACCACTGAAACTGTTCCTGATAAAAGTGCTGAAATTTTTCAAAACATGGGAGACAAATGGTTCCACTACCATTGATCATAATGATTTTGATTGTAATGCTTTATGTGATCTTGGTGCTAGCATCTCTGTTATGCCAAAGAAACTCTATGATATGCTTGATTTGCCACCTTTGGAACACTGTTATTTGGATGTTTATCTTGCTAATAATGCTATGAAGAAACCTTTGGGGAGAATTGATAATGTTCACATTATGGTTAACAATAACCTTGTCTCCGTTGATTTTATTGTTTTGGACATTGAATGCAATGCATCTTGTCCTATTGTTTTGGGAAGACCTTTTCGTAGAATTGTTGGTGTCATTATTGATATGAAGGAAGGAAACATTAGGTACCAATTCCCACTTAAGAAAGGTATGGAACACTTTCCTAGAAAGAGAATGAAGCTACCTTTTGATTCTATTATTAGAACACATTATTTTGTTGATGCTTCTTCACTTGGAAACACTTGATTTTCACTTTCTATGCCTAGCTGAAAGACGTTAAAGAAAAGCGCTTATGGGAGACAACCCATGTTATTTATCTTCTGCAATTTTCTTTTATTTGAGTCAAGGAGTTTGTTTACTTCTGTAAAAACTCCTTTGTATCTTTATTTTATCACCTTGTTGTTCCAAGTAAAGTCCCTAATAAAAAGTTGATGCCACATTTGGATTTCTGCGCAGAGACAGATTTTTGCTGTCCACCGTTTTGAGCTGTATGCACCCCAGAAAAATTGAAAAAATCTGAAAACATTCACACGTGATCCTGAGATATGTACGCAACTTTCATTAGTTTTGAGTTTTCTGATCTGAGCAACTTAAGTGCCTCGAAAAAAATTGTCTTTACGGACTGTTCTGATTTTGACAGATTCTGCCTTTTATTTTGCATTCTCTCTTTTACTGTGTTTGAGTGGATTTCTTTGCTCCACAAAACATCAGTGGCTGTAGCTAATGTCCAGAAGTATGGGAGATGATTGTGGCTTTACAGAACATGTGAATTTGTGATTATGCACTAACCCTCTAATGAGAATTACTTTGAGTTTGGTGTGAAGAAAGTTTTCAAGGATCAAGAGAGGAGGATGATATAATGTGATCAAGAAGAGTGAAAAGCCTAAGCTTGGGGATGCCCCCATGGGTCACCCAAGCATATTTCAAGAAGACTCAAGCGTCTAAGCTTGGGGATGCCTTGGGCATCCCCTTCTTCATCAACAACTTATCAGGTCATCTCTAGTGAAACTATATTTTAATTCTTTCACATCTTATGTGCTTTACTTGAAGCGTATGTGTGCTTTTATTTTTGCTTTGTTATTTTCATTTTCTGAATAAATTGGATCCTAGCATTCTTGTGTGGGAGAGAGACCGCTCCGCTTTTTCATATGAATACTCGTATTCTTCACTTATATTTGTTGAGTATTCCTGTCTAGCTACTTCAATGCTTTTAGCTCCTGTTTTTCTTGCATCTCTTGTTCAGAGCTATTAATTCTTGTAGAGAAGTACTCTTTTGTTTCATTGTTAAATTATTTGGAGTGTTTTGTGTTGAAATAAGTTGATTGGTGTTTGGTTGGAAACAGAAAATGCTACATGTGGTAGATGGTATATTGAACAGACATACTTATTCTTGTAGATCATTGTCTTCGATAATTTGATGCTTTGCAATTGTTTTGAGCTCTCAAGTAGGTCATGTATAAGCTCTTGCATCATGTAGTAAAAACCTATTAGTGGTGAACTACCGTAGATCTTGTTGAAATTTGGTTTGCATGTTTGGTATCTCTAAGGTCTAGATATTTTCTGGTAAAAGTGTTTGAGTAACAAGGAATACAATGTAGAGTCTTATAATGCTTGCAATATGTTTTCATGTAAGTTTTGTTGTACCAGTTGATATCCTGTGTTTGCTTCAAACAACCCTGCTAGACTAAACTCTGTACTGAGAGGGAATGCTTCTCGTGCATCCAAACCTTGAGCCAAAACCCATGTCATTTGTGTCCACCATAACTACCTATACGATTGACAACCGCATTGTTAAGTTGGGGCAAAGTATTTTGGTTGTGTTGTGTGCAGGTTCCAAGTCAACCGTCAGGACCACCATTCGAAGCATCTTTTCTGGCACCATTGCTAGGGAGAGGAAGCACCTCTGTTCAGCAAACTTCCACTTCCCTGCGACAACACTTTTCCTGGCGCCGTTGACACCTTCAGAAGTGTCTTCATCTCCTACTGGTTCGATAACCTCGGTTTCATACTGAGGGAAAACTTGCTGCTGCACTCATCATACCTTCCTCTTGGGGTTCCCAACGAACGTTTGTCTTTCACGTCATCACGTACAACCCCAACTTTGTTCACCATTGTTAAGTATTCAAAGATCATAATTTCCGAGTCATTCGGAATTGATACATGGATCAATCACTTACAAGTAAGAGTCATGCAACATGTAAGGCTTAACACT
Organism: Poa pratensis; assembly: GCA_947311845.1. Classification (NCBI taxonomy): domain Eukaryota; kingdom Viridiplantae; phylum Streptophyta; class Magnoliopsida; order Poales; family Poaceae; genus Poa; species Poa pratensis. Next base: position 40,566,015 of record CAMZMU010000027.1, read on the forward strand.
GAAGTTTACTAGCAAGTAACTAGGTGTCCTGACTGAATAGTTCTCATCCAACCGACTCTAGTTGGTTGCACCCATAGTTCCTAGCTCTCCGTTTGTCCCTGTACCGGAGATAGGATCATGAACGGATCCAATGAGTAATCAAAAGAATAATGTCCAATGGGATAGGATCATGAACGGATCCAATGACTCTAACAAGGAGCTCTCGCTAGAAACAGAATTGTTCTGAACACGTCATGTAGTCCATAATAAACCAAAACTCTCACCATTTGAACTTCTTTTTGGCTTTATCAATTGCATTAAACCAATCAACGAAAAAATCATTCTATTTGTTGGAAGTGATTACTTACAAATCATATGGAGAATCTGTTAGATTAGTAAAAAATGTATATAACGGTGTTGAATTGATTCATCGTTATCGCAAAAATTATATTTTCACTACCCATCCAATTCCTTTTTTGCAAGATTATCCTTTGTCAACAAAACTTTATAGTAAATGAACCACATGAAGATCCTAATCTTCAGTGGTATCTTCACTTTCCATATATATCAGCGAAGGAAATGCATATGGTCGTTCATGTAATCATTATACATCACTGTAAATACCAGTTCTAGTTAGTTTCCAAACAAAAACATATGGTTGTTGCGAGACAGTAATACCCAATTATAGATAGATTTTGTAGAGAATGTGTGTAATCAATTAGTTTAAAATCCAAGAAGTAGCCAGAAAGGGAAATCAATGAAATATTCATATCATAGAGTTTAAACTTAGTCCGTAGGTGTTGTGTTTTTTTTTTTGAACCACATGATTTTGTTGGATATGCAACTTACACCATATGGTTACCTAAGTAACGAATGTTGCAAGAGGAAGAAAGATAGGGAGGCAAGGGGAGTCACAAGTTAGTGACAACAATCGAGTACACACATCATAATAGCATAGATTCTCCACCACCAAGTGATGCAGGAAAACATAAATATACATAATTATGATTGGAAACTATGCGCTTGGGAGAAGTAGATGAGTAGCATAAAGGTGTAGTCATGAAAATCATGGGTGGGTGAAGAAAACAGAGGCATTCTAACGACTCGTGCTTGCAAGGTGGTGCCTATATAAGTCTGAAGAGTAGAGATGAGATGTCTGCATGTCTACCGAAGGTTATAAATTTTTGTGTTATGATGTTAGCAGTTACTCGGGCGTATTTTTCATTAAACAAAACATAATTTTCATATGTATGAACTGTACATAGAATGTTCATACCGCATAAACTGTATATGGAATATACATGGAACTATTTGTTCAACTAACACAAAGCATTGGCCAATGTTTATTCTGTGAAAACTTGATATCGTCAGGTTCATAAACAAAATTTTATGATTTTTCGTATTACAAAAGCGCACATTGATAGATTAACATGCATTGGTCAAAGCCTTCTCTTAGCGAAACAAAGGTCGTCTAAGACTAGAGCATGCACTTCAATTCGTAGATTAAGCAACACGGATATGCGACAAATGTTTTTGAAACTTTGTAGAACCGGCACTTTTAACATTATTTAATCCATGACTTTCATTTAATTCTTTTATTATCAATTTTGTGTTATCCTCCTGCAAATTCTAGTTCCTCTTTTTTTTTCAAAGGTCGGCAAACTCCCGATGAGCTCACGCGTACTAAAGACGTACTAAAGGAAAACAAATACTCGCTGGCTTGATCCAGAATATGCATCATAAATAAAGAACAACTTTATAATGAGTTGCTATCCACCAAGTAACATGGATATATAGGTTTTGTGATATTACTTTATATTTAGTATTAAGCGATGCCTGTGATCCCAAATTTAAGAATTACGTATCTTTACTATTAAAGGGAGCCGGTTGTCATTTTCCCACCTCCCTTTAGTAGTAAAGTCATAAGATTGACTATTAAACTCACATCGCCCAGATTTAAGAGAAACTAAATGTTGTTTACGAAGCTAATTCTAATACTTAGGGATTAATTTGCAGAACAAAAGATGGTGAATGTCAAGAATAGTATAACATTAGCATACGATACTACGGAAACTCCCTTTGGAACCCGGGCTCATATGCTCCCGGTATTTCCGGGAGCATAACAAAATTTGAAAAACTTTTCAAAAAATGCCAAAAAAATCATGCACGCACCTGACCATGGTACGCACCACCGTGACAAATTTCGCACTTAAATGACATCGTACCATGATCAGGTACGTGCACGATTTGTTTCGGGATTTTTTTGATAAGTTTTCAGTTTTTTTATATTTTTTCGAAAATACCGGGAGCATATGCTTCCGGGAGCCAAAACGCCTCTCCCACGATACTAACTTTTCCTAACTCTCTGGATTGCGGAAGAAACTGAACAGAAAAGGTGAATATCAAGAATAATACAACATTACTAAGCCAAATCCTCAACAGACTAAAAGTTGGGTGTTTGCGGGATCTACACTCACACCTAGATCACACAAAGAGCGGTCCATTTGGAACGGGCGAGTTGGACTACATTTCCCCGACGTGCCACATTGCGTTCCCCAACTGCGTGTCTAGTGGTAAAACTCGTGACCTGAACTCTAATCATTGTTCCTGGCGGTAGCACCATAGAATTACTCACTATATAAAAGTTGGAATATATCGCGAATTGTGGGAGGCCCTGGCACTGTAGCAGCTACAGTCTGCTACAGTATTGAACAGTACCGCCGGTCTGTTTGCAAAAACGCCCCTGAGTTTGCTGAGAATTACGACTCAGTCCTTTCATATATATCCCAGCCACTAACCCTAGATACCTAATCCTCTTCATTTCCCCCCGCCCAGCTAGGGTTAGCCGCCCGTCTCCCCTGACCTCTCCTGCGTCGCCCGAGCTGTCGGAGATGGCCGGCCTCGAGGGTGCCATCAGCCGCCCGCACCTCTCTCCCACCTCTTGCTGCCCCTCCGTCGCATGGCCTCACCACGCGCGCGCGGATCGGAGCTGCCAATGCGGCGCGCGCTGCCAGCGGTCGTCGTCGTGGGCGCTCTCCAAAGCGGTGCCACACAAGAAAAGACGGCCACGGCTTCTCCGCCCCGACCATCCTCGCGTCCGCCAGTGCCTCTGCCCAGCCGCCGAGCTCGCGCGGCAGCAAGGCGCCGGTCTTTGTTCCCGTCCTCCACAACAGCGCCTGCGTGGCCAAGCCGACCGGATCCCGGCCGCCGCGCGGGTCTCGCGCCGCCGTCGAAGGAGAGGCCGCTGGAGCGACGACCCGGCCGCCGCGCGGATCTCGCGGCAAGAAGCTACACCTGGGCGCCTCCTCGAGTTCATGTGCGCCGCAGGCCCTCCCCGCCGGAAACCCACCCCGTCGCTGAGGTACTGCCCCCCCGGGGGCACATCGAAGATGCTGCTCGCCCAGCTCGGCGGGAGCATCTCCCCCGCGCTGTAACTGGTATGAATAGAAAACATTAAATCTCAAATTTTGATGTCCTGTTCTCCTTATTATAGAGAAGGAGGAGCAACGGGGAAAACGGAAGATCTTGCTTGGTGAGTCCATGGGAGGAGAAGCCGAATCAGAGGCGCAACTCTTGCGTGTGCTCTGAAGAAACCCCCGAGAAAAGGTGCAGGATCTTCTTCGATGGAATCCTATCTGCTCACCATGCTTGCTTCCAAGTTCTGAATTTTTTCCCTTTCTTCCTCTCATCAGATTTTTTCCAATAGAAAATATCTCCCGTTCGTTTTGCCTTTCAGTTCGCTTCTTCAGGTTCTGACTCTGTTCGATTGCTGGTGTTCGTGCAATCGTGCTGTGATTCTTGCAGGTAGTGTTATTAGGCAGCCCATCCCGCGTGCAGGGGTTGCGGGTCGTCGAGGCAGGACGACAGTGACGAGCCGTGGACAAAACAGGGAGGGCGTCAGCGACGTCGTCGTGTTTCTCTCGGGCCTCCGGACGCCGAGGAGCGTCGACTTATCCTCTGCCCAGGCTTTCGACGGGCGACTGGACAAGAGCGCGATGGAGAGAGTTGTCAGCCCTGAGAGCACAGGTCGTCCACCTGCAAATACAAGAGTCAGCGGCGGCGTTGAAGCACAGGCAGAAGACCGCGCCGCAGCACGGTGTGTGCAGAGCTTTTGAAATCTTGCCTGAATTGTTGGCCGGTTTTGTGTGCAAGATGTTGACTTACAAACTGACACTGGGTTGGGAATTTCTTTTGTTGCTCTGTGCAGGATCCAACACTGCTAACTTCCTGCAGACTCTGAAAGACTACTTGCCGGTTCTGCTAGGACTGGTGAAGCAAGATGAGTGGCCTCTTTTTTCTTTTGTTATATAGTATTTTGGTTCTTAATTCTGTTTTTAATAATCCTGTGAAATTGTGCAGGTAGCAAGTTGAGGAATAGCGTTGTGTGGACTGTGGACTAACGAAGAGGACAATGCTGAGGTATGTGCTTGCTTATCCAACATAATCTATATGCTCCAGCTATTATACAATAACATTATTAGATGTTTAGTTCTTTGGCGTAACATGAGATTTTCGATTACAGGTAACGGCGATGACGGGCGCGTGCTATGAGGTGTTGTCCGTGCTGCATTAGATGGCCATGGTGCTACCTGCAGGCCAACTCCCTTCTTCCAAGGTCTTATGGCGAAGGTTACGGGCCGGGGGTCTTTGAAGGTATCCAAAAATATAAATTGAAATGCATTCGAAGTCATGGTCCGGCAAGTTTAGGCATTTATAGATTGCAGAATGTTGTTGATAAGGCGTCATTTCCTGGCAATGTACACAGAGAGCAAACATGCTAATGTAGACGTTTTCTTCAAAGCAGCTGGCTACTTGGATTGCGCACTTGGACAAGTACTCCCACAGATATCATTATAACTAAGGTCATGTCCACTTAACCTGCTAATCAATTTAGAGAATTGTATCTAATAAAATGATTTCAAGTTTAAAACTTCTACTGAGATTCCCTTCCAATGTACTTAATTCAGGGGACAGCTACCAACAGACTGCCTTGAAGGAAACCTCAAAGCTCTCAGCCTGGAAGCTCTCAATCAAGTACTGTATTCTCGCTCAACTTATTTCATTTGAATTTTTGTTCAAGAGTTGTGCTGAAGTGGCATGTGTAGTCTCCTTGGATGTTTGTCAATATATTAATTAGATGAAACATAGTGATATTAATTTGGTCCGTGAATATCAATTATTTTAACTTCTTCCACATAGGTTCTGTACATAACCCTAGCAGTCTCTCTGTATATTTTTATTCTTGATACAATTGTTTTATATATGTATGGAAAATCTACATCATAATGAAAAGTCATCGCCTAGATGTCTTGATGTGGGTGGTCTATTCTTTATCATTGTGGAGTACTATAGATTAATTCTTGATACTCATTTCCAGTTTCGTTTTTGATTACATTGGATCTGGAATTTTTTATGGAGTATTCATTTTGCATCTTCCGTTTTAGTGATAACTGAATCTGGCGTAGCTGTATCATTGCAGACCGTAAGCTGGGCCTGAGCTAAATCTAGCTTAAAATAACTTGTGGAAGTGTAGTGTGTTTGCCCATGTAACTATATCAAAGACATGGAGAAACAGCGTGTGATATTAGCTGTGTAGTCATATTCTTGGCTTGCACTTGAGCACCACTTCTTACATGGACCAAATTTTGTTTGCACTAACTATAGTTTTCAGGCATTTCAAAAGTCTAACCGATAAATCTCCAAAACCATTTGGTAGGAATATGAATTTGATATAGCCCCAATAATTAATGGAGTTGGATACTATCGTCGCTTCAGACAGACGGACTTCGTTTCTGATTTTTTTACCACCAACTCCTGACGAGCTCGAAACAGTGCTCAATCATGACAGGTACCATTTCTCCAAAAATTCAGGTTTGGTGAGTTGTTACACGACAGCTGAACTGCCACTTAATTTTGTGAAACTTCAGGGTCCTGTCTTATGCTACTGATTCAGTGATGCTGTCAACACCGACGAGTGCAGCTTCACGATGACTCTCCCTCGACGCGCCACTTCTACTCTCCAACCCAACCCACTGTTCATCCGGTCCGCAAGTTTAACCACCATTGGGAAGGTTCCTCTCTCTCTCTCTCTGGATCCCCTTCTTCCTGCAGCAGATCCCAAGTTATGAAGGCCCTCTTCTCACCGTTTATTTTTTGTTTGATTTGCAGCATGATGTGTCACTTCTCATGAACCAATTTGTGTTGTTGCAGTGGATCGATCGACAACAAGTATAGCATCATCCCCCTCTATTGGTCCTCGGTTTATTTAATTTCCCATGAGTGATGTCTAATTGGTGTGATGGTAGGTAAGCAAGTGTTACAGCGAGTTGTGTATATGAGATATGCAGCTCTTGGTGATGCTATTTCTTGCCTCTGAATTAAAAACTGCACAATGTTTTTTATATTTCTGGTTATATGGTTGACTAAAATCCTGAGAGGAACAGAGCTTGCATCTTCTCTTTATGCTTGGTGTTTTCTAATGCTTGGAAGATTATTCTCACATGAACATTTGATAGTCCTACAGTTGCTCATCTAACTTTCTGCTTAATTGTTTTGTAGCTCGAAGCTGATACGAGATGATGTGAACGAGGGCACTGTCCAATACTCATTTTTCGTAGGATTCAAAAGTTTTATCACTCACACCCGTAAATTGTATTCGCTTTCCCTTGGCTACCAATTTCGTGATTTATCTGCTTATTTTATCCATCATTATGCTTCCAGTAGGTAGTTGATGGGCTTTTAGTAGAGTTCTACCCTCATGCCATGGGATTGACATGCTTGCCTTTTTGGATGTACACATGGTTTGGGCAATGAAAGAATGCTTATGAGCTCACAAGTATATGGATTACACTGCCTATTTTTTGTTGATTGTGTTCTAAAGAGCAGAAAATATGGCATGCCTTTAATATTTATTTTCTTCACTTCTACCATCTCATGCCTGCAGATTTTATTTCATAGTTCTACCCTCATGCCATGGGATTGACATGCTTGCCTTTTTGGATGTACACATGGTTTGGGCAATGAAAGAATGCTTATGAGCTCACAAGTATATGAATTACACTGCCTATTTTTTGTTGATTGTGTTCTAAAGAGCAGAAAATATGACATGCATTTAATATTTATTTTCTTCACTTCTACCATATCATGCCTGCAGATTTTATTTCATGTTTCTGATCCTTTTTGGTGCCTCATTTACTAAAGATCTAATAGTCCAGACATCTTATTTACATTGCTTCTTGACTTCTGTCTCATATAAAGTGATTACACTGTCCTCTATATTATCCTTCCCAAGGATGATTGTATTTATTTAGAGGGAAAATAATCATGTATTAAAGCCATTCTATTTTATGGCCTTCCATATTTTGTTATAAAACTCGAATGGAGTAAGCAATTTAAATATTAGAGAAATCTGTACTTCACAAATGGAATTGTCACTGTATGCTTCGGCCAACCTATTACGAAGGATACTGACCAAAATAACAACCAACTTTATAGAAAACAAATGTTTCATTTATGACTGAAAGGTTTGAGAGATTTTCCCCCACAATTTTTCATGTCCTCAAGCTTGCACATTCTAGGTTAATTTGAGGTTCTTAGCTCTCCTATTTTGGAGCACAAAATAATAAGTACATAACTTACGTATGACATTTTACCAGGTGCAGATTTAATATTTCTATTCTGCAGTTCTGTGTAATCGTCATAGCCTTACTGAAATCGAAACTTTCCACTTGGATTTGGTTCTTAGAAGCTCCGTTAAGTTATATTCTTTTGTTTGAGATATATTATATTATTCATTTGCATGAAATTGCAATTTGGATGAACAACATCAGAATACCAAACAAAATACACCAAGGGTGCGGCGTGCCGCCGCGCCTAATTCAACTAGTACTTTTTTATGATAACGTACCATACCGTGTGACCCGACAGTTTGGCCATTTCAGGTTGTACGTTCAATTCAGTAGTTTTTCAGACTTCCACCGTAATAGTCATCTTCTTTTTGGTATGTGTGTGAGAGGTAGTTGATCTTATAGAATCACTACTCATCACAAACTTTTTCAGATCGTCCCCGCATGTGGCGGTGTCAAGCTATTCAGAAGGAGGCGGAGAGGAATAGAGCGAGTGGGAGAGGGGTTTTTCCAAGGGGGGCTCATTGGTACCACGTCGTCGACATCATTGCTCAGACAGGTTCTCGATTTTAGAACTGCAAGGCCAACACAAATGGGTTCTTCTTGTCCCGAGAACGGACGGACCTATATATCTCAACACAAAATGTTGTGAACTCTGAAGTCATCGTGTCCGAGGCGGCAACACTTCTGAAGAGGTCAGCTGTATGGCTTCATTCAGAAGTCCTTCTCTAGTCTTTCACTACTCCACATTGGCGTCTCATACAACAGCTAGACGTTGGCTGAATAGCAAGAAACAGTAAAGAAGTTAGCAACCGTTTCAGAATGAAACAGTTCCAGTAAACTATTTTCTCGGACTAAGACTGTGTTTAAGTACACTGTTTTTTAAGCACTAGCAGAATAGCTGAAAATAGTATTTTCCAACATATGTGCATTGACACTGCGCAAAACAAACTAAGACTACCAGTATATATCTTGTGGACGGAAATCAGTATGCGGTTAGGGATAACTGATGTAAGTATAATTAATGTTAGGCATAGCTAGCTATACACACTATTTACAATATGATAAACCAAATATATATCAACATCTGTTATGCAGAACTGAAATGAGATGAACTAGGCTGATTTGAGTCTTAAAATTCTGAAATTTCTACTGGTGAAAAATATTTGAACAATGCATAACTGAATCATCTACAAGTCTACAACAGTTTCAGACTATTATCAAGTCCTAACAAAAACAGATTAGCAAATACTACACCAACACATGGGCATTGTTCGACTAGATGTCCAAGCAAATTATGACCGAGCTGAATCGAAATACTGAACTGCCAAGTGGCTAGTTCAGCACTTCAGCTTTCTTTTTAAATTGGTTTGCCATACCAACCTGAAGAAGATACTTTTACTGAAGGCCAAATCATTATGAAAAATCTACGTCTGGCTACGATTTTCGAGCCATGGCAATTATATTAGGAATATTAAAAAAAAGGAGTTCAGTACAGCATACCCTAAGCATAAATTTCACTTCTCAACCATATGAGCCGGACACTTGCACTCTTTGTGGTCATAAAGATTTCACGGTTCAGCCGGCATTTGAAGAGTTTTAACACCTGCGCCTTCTCCATATCAGTAAGCTCTTTAATCGCTTCCAACACAGCCACACACTTCTCAATTGTGAATCTATCTTCCTGCTTGGGTGTCTCCTTAATTTCTTCTTGCCTCACCTTAAATTCCAGGCTGTGCTCAAGTACCTCACCGATCAGACTCTGCTTGCCCTTTTTTCTAGTCTTCTCTCCTTTCTTTCCTGAGCATGTGGGTATTGTGGGTTTAACTTCTTCAGCCCCAAGGTCGATACATGTTTCCCCTTGTCCCTCCGGATAAGTAGAGGCAAAAGGGTTTAAGCCACCACCAGTAGCTTCGCTACCAATGAGAGGAGCATGATTACTTGTGTTCTCTTGGGGCGCTGCAATGCAAAGTAAGTTAGAGAATTTCCTTAAAATACCTAGCATATATTGTTAGGAACAGGGGTCCTACCAGGCCTAGCACGTAGGTTATAGGGGTGGAAGGGAGGTTGGTGATGGCTGGGACGAGCACGACGGCGAGACGGCGCCGTGATGGCTCGGCGGCGGTGGCGGCAGCAAGAGGCGGCGGCTAGGGTTAGAAGTCCGACTCCTGAGGGAGTCGGCAATAAAGATATGTTTATTGCTTGATTAAAAATATCTGATTACAACTCCTTATATAATAACGATAAGTTGGGCTAAGCCCCTAATTGGGCCCACTATTGGGCTTCTTCCGGCTGTAGGTTGTGCCGGTCATAACATCTCTCCCCGCCTGCGCAAACAGCTCGTCCTCGAGCTGGAATTCTGGAAACTGCTGGCGGAACTCGTCGAGCTGCTCCCAGGTGGCGTCCTCCACTGCAAGGCCTTCCCATTGAATCAACAGGTGCCAAATGCCCCGCCGAAGCTGAGCCTTCACCACCTTAGCCGGTGCCGGTAGTAGGCGCCCATTCGCGGTCGGAGGCAGCGCTGGCAGCGCTGCTGGCGGTTCACCACGGAATGGCTTCAGCAAGCCCACATGAAAGACGTCGTGGATACGAGTGCCGGCTGGAAGCTGAAGACGGTAGGCAAGCTTGCCCACGCGGTCAAGCACAGGAAAGGGCCCCGCATAGCGCGGTCCAAGCTTGCGCTTTGCGCGCGGATCCAGGGACTGGGTGGTTCGGTTCAGGAGCCGCAGCCACACCCAGTCACCCACCGCAAACTCCGCGTCACGGTGGTGTGCGTCGTAGTACTTCTTGGACAGCTGCTGGGCTTGGAGGAGACGCTGGCGCACCTCGGCGATGATCTCGTCGCGTGTGCGGAGGAGGTCGGCAGCTGCTTCGGACCTCGCCGTCCCAGGCTCCATGGGCGGAGGGGGCCTCCCATAGACCACCTCAAACGGAGTGGTGCGCAGGGCGGAGTGGTAGGAGGTGTTGTAGCAGTACTCCACCCACGGAAGCCAATCCACCCAAGCTCGGGGGCGATCACCTGTCACACAACGTAAATACATGGCAATCACCTTGTTAACCACCTCGGATTGGCCGTCCGTCTGGGGATGGAAAGCCGTACTCATGCGCAGCTTCACACCCGCCAACCGAAAGAGATCACGCCAGACATGACCAGTGAACACCGGGTCACGGTCACTAACGATCGAGGACGGAAATCCGTGGAGGCGGACGATCCCGTCGAAGAATGCCCGTGCCACGGAAGCGGCCGTGTACGGGTGGCCGAGCGCGATGAAGTGCGCGTACTTGGAGAAGCGGTCGACCACCGTGAGGATGACGGACTTGCCGCCCACCTTGGGAAGGCCCTCGATGAAGTCCATGGAGATATCAGCCCACACTTGGGATGGCACGTCAAGTGGCTGAAGGAGACCCGCCGGCCTCAGTGTCTCCGTCTTATTACGCTGGCAGGTGACACACGACCGCACCCAGTCGCGGACGAGCGCACGGTCTCCTGGAATATGAAAATCAGCACGGAGACGGTGGAGGGTCTTTTGGGCGCCCTCATGCCCTGCCGTATGCGCCAGCAGCAACGCCTGGTGGCGTAAGTCGTCGTGATCCGGCACGAATATGCGGCGCCCGTGCAGGACGAGGCCATCATCCATGCGCCAAGGCGCCTCCAAGTCGCCGGCCTCGAGGCGCTGCCGGAGGAGCTGCGCGTCCGCGGCGCTCGCAGTGGCCCGGCGGATGTCGTCGATGAAGGCGAAGGACGGTCCGGAACGGATGCAAAGGGCGGCACCCGTCAAGCCGTGTCGGCCGCAGTCTCGTCGGTGTCGCGCCGGGAGAGGGCATCGGCGACGGTGTTGAGGCGACCCGGCGGTACTCGACGGTGAAGTCGAAGCCAAAGAGCTTGCTGATCCACTGATGTTGCGGCACAGTAGAGAGGCGCTGGTCCAGCAAGAACTTGAGGCTGTAGTGATCCGTGCGAATGCGGAATGTCCGCCCCCACAGATATGGCCGCCAGTGGCGCACAGCTTGCACCAAGCCGATGAGCTCCCGCTCGTATGCCGCCAGCTTGTTGTGGCGAGCGGCAAAGGGACGGCTGAAGAAGGCCAGCGGCCCCTCTCCCTGATGCAGGACGGCGCCGAAGCCGACGCCGGAAGCATCGCAGTCGACGACGAACAGCTTGTCGAAGTCCGGCATCTGGAGGACGGGCCCTGTCGTGAGGGCCCGCTTGAGGGTCTGGAACGCCTCGGTCGCCTCTGTATCCCAGGAGAAAGCGTCGCGGCGCAGGAGGCGCGTCAGGGGTGCGGCGATGAGACCGAATTCCCGGATGAACTTCCGGTAGTAGCCCGCGAGACCCAGGAACCCGCGAAGGGCCCGAGGTGACTGCGGTGTGGGCCATGCCTCGACCGCCGCGACCTTGTCGGCGTCCATCGCCACGCCCGCCGCCGAGATGACGTGTCCCAAGTAGCCGACGGAGGTCGTGCCGAACGAGCACTTCGAGCGCTTGAGGTGAAGACGATGCGCTCGAAGCTCGTTGAAGATGATGGCGACGTGCTGCAGGTGCTCCGCCCATGACGAACTGTAGATAAGAATGTCATCAAAGAAAACAAGCACGAAGCGGCGTAAGTAGGGGCTGAGCACGTCGTTCATCAAGGCCTGGAATGTCGCCGGGGCGTTGGAGAGGCCAAACGGCATCACCAAGAACTCAAAGTGACCATGATGAGTCCGAAAGGCTGTCTTGGCGATGTCGTCCGGGTGCATCCGCACCTGGTGGTACCCGGAGCGGAGGTCGAGCTTGGTGAAGAAGCGGGCCCCGTGTAACTCGTCCAAGAGCTCATCCACGACAGGGATGGGGAATTTGTCCTTGGACGTCCGAGCGTTGAGAGCGCGGTAGTCGATGCAGAAACGCCAGGTGCCGTCGGCCTTGCGCACGAGAAGTACCGGCGCGGAGAAAGGCGAGGTCGAGATCCGGATGATGCCCTGAGCGAGCATGGCCGCCACCTGACGCTCGAGCTCGTCCTTCTGCAGCTGCGGGTAACGGTACGGCCGAACCGCCACGGGCGCGGTGTCCGGCAGCAGGTGGATGTGGTGGTCGCAGGCCCGGGCCGCGGAAGCCCCTGCGGCTCGTCGAAGAGGTCGCTGTGCTGCTGCAGTAGGCTGGCCAAGAGGGGATGCTCCGCGTCACAGCGGCCGCCGACGGCTGGGGCCGAGGATCCGCCGGAGAGGCACAGCCAGCGCCCTCCCAGCGGACACGGCGCCCCTGATGCCAGAAGTCCATCGTCAGGGTGTCGAAGTCCCAGAGGATGGGGCCCAGAGTGCGTAAGAAATCGACACCGAGGATGAAGTCGAAGCAGCCCAAGTCGATGCCGACGCAGGTGACGGAGAAGTGCTCGTCGCCGATGAGGATGGGGACCTGCCGAGCAATTCCCTGACAAGCAAGGCGGTCGCCGTTGGCGACGGTCACGCTGAACTGATCCGCGCCGGACGGCTGCAGCTGTAGTCGACGCATGGTCGCCCCGGACAGGAAGTTGTGCGTGGAGCCTGTGTCCAGGAGGGCGAGGAGCCGCTCGCCGTTGATCGTGACCGGCAGCAGCATGGTCTTCTCCGTCCGTATGCCCGCGAGCGCATGGAGGGAGACGACAAAAGCGGCGGCCTGGGGAGCGGCGTCGGCCACGGTGGTGTCCGCGTCGGGAGGCTCGGTCCCGACGCCGTCCGTCTCCACGTAATCAGCGGCCTCCAGGTAGAACAGCCGGGGGCACACGTGTCCGGGACGTACGGGTCGTCGCAGTTAAAGCACAACCCTGACGGCGGCGCTCAAGCTGTTCGGCCGTCGTCAGCCGACGAAACGGCCGTGTCGTGGTCGGGGCGGCAGCGCCTGCAGAAGTCGGGGCCGGGCGCGCCGGGACCGCTGGCGTCGGCGCAGGTCGGCCAGGCGGCGGGGCTCCTCTGGCTGGGAAGGCCTGCTGCATGGCCAGCGCACGCTGCTCGAAGGCGCGAGCGTAGTACATGGCCGTCTGGAGGTCCTGCGGACCCCGCATCTCCACGTCCACCCGGATGTGATCTGGGAGAGCACCGACGAATAGATCGGCGCGCTGGCGAGCGTTAACGCCGGGCGTGTGGCACGCTAGGGCTTGGAAGCGGTCCGCGAAGTCCTGTACCGACGAGGTGAAGGGCAGGCGCCCCAGCTCGGCCAACCGGCTCCCGCGTATCGGGGGCCCGAAGCGGAGAAGGCACAACTCTCGAAAGCGCTCTCATGGAGGCATGTCGCCCTCGTCTTGCTCGAGGCTGTAGTACCACGTTTGCGCGGCACCGCGGAGGTGGTAGGAAGCGATCCAGGTGCGGTCTGACGCAAGCGTGCGTTGCCCCCGGAAAAACTGGTCACACTGGTTGAACCAGTTCAGGGGATCCACCGTGCCATCGTAGGTGGCAAACTCCAGCTTGGAGAAACGCGGCGGTGGCTGGCCATGAGCGCCGGCGTTAGAGGTGCCCTCGTGTCAGAGCAGCGAGGACGTTGGAGCCGCGACGGTGGGCATTAGCGGCCCGCCGTGGAACAAGGGCCCGTCGATGCTGGCGTGCGGTGCGGCGTACCCGGGAAACCGCCGAAGGCCGCGGCTGCGGACGGCGTCGGGGGCTCCGGCACGGTCGGCTGACTCGAGGCCATGGTATAGATCGGTGAAGCGAGCCAGTCCGGGAGCGGCGACGGTGACGACGGAAACCGAATTTGGTTGATCGGCACGCCGTGAGTCGACGGAGAGGCCTGGGTCGAGGCGGCGGCCGACGAGACGGGCGCCGCGGGCGGCGGTTGCCACGGCGGCAGCTGCGGTGACGAGGTCATGGGAAGTGTCCCCGGCGGCTGAGGCCCATATGGGCTGGCGAGGAAGGTGCGGATGCCAACGGCCTGTGTTAGGGCACGGATGGCCGACGTCATCTCGGCCGGGTTGAGGACGGCGGTGGTCGAGAGCGAGGTGGTCGCGGCGGCGGGGAGGGTCGGTCTGGTGGCGGACGTCGTAGCCGCCGCGGTGATGCCCGACGGTGCAACCGGGGAGGTGGGCAATGGGCCCGACATGATCGATCCCGAAACTCCTGATACCAGATTGATAGGAACCGGGGTCCTACCAGGCCTAGCACGTAGGTTATAGGGGTGGAAGGGAGGTTGGCGATGACTGGGACGAGCACGGCGGCGAGACGGCGCCGTGATGGCTCGGCGGCGGCGGCAGCAAGAGGCGGCGGCGGCTAGGGTTAGAAGTCCGACTCCTGAGGGAGTCGGCAATAAAGATATGTTTATTGCTTGATTAAAAATATCTGATTACAACTCCTTATATAATAACGATAAGTTGGGCTAAACCCCTAATTGGGCCCACTATTGGGCTTCTTCCGGCTGTAGGTTGTGCCGGTCATAACATATATCATCAAGACTGTCCACCCAAAACTGCATAATAACAGTACATCTAACTAAACTAATACATACTCCAAATCAAACTCAAATTTAAGCTGTAATGCTGCCTGCTTTGTATTAACAACATTTAGCATTTGAGGCTACGAATTTTTTTCTGCCTTTCAGTCAAGATTTACCGAGCCACAGATAAATTAAAAATAAAATCATTTAACTCGCTATGGTAGATTCATCTACGTAAGTGCAAGTCCAAATCAAACTGACATTGAATCTATATCCTGGATTCTTCATATTAACAGCATTTAGCATTTGAGGACATGAACAATAAGCGTTCAAACTGATCGATCGAAAATACCGGTACTGCTGTCATGTACTGTTCATCTCCTTTTTCTAAAGTTTTTGTGGCTTCGTCTTTCATTTAGCTATAGGCTTTCCTTTTGCTTGCTGTTTTGGCTTTAAGATGTTGTCCTAACTTATTCGGAGAAAACAACATTCCTAATGTCATTGTGGCTCAGCCCTTGGCATCAAGTAGTAAACAACATATCTAACTTTCACAACTTTTGCAAAATTACTATTCCTAATGTCATTCATGTGCTCTAATGAAATCAATTTTTATACCATAAATCCTAAAACCACGGTACCTAAGACAAAACAAAATGAATTCTTCTCAAGAAAAGGTAAAACATGAGTCCTAAAGATCGAGTTTTGTTTTATTCGGGGCAATTTCAATAGTTGAACGCAGCCGAAATAATAAAAAAATCAACTCAGGACCTTGACCTAAACATCCAATAGGGTAACACACTAACTCCACAGAACCCTATAAAAAAGCGCAAAAAAGAAAAGAAAACGCATTTTGCTCACCTTCCTTGGCCCTGCAGCGTGGCGTCTGTCAAGCTCCTTCTCCACCAGGCATATGTACTTCCCCAGTTTCTTGCCACCGTCGGGTGTTCTACTAGAGATAGCCTGCAACCGCTTGATCTTCAACCGCAGATCCTGGTCTGTGAATTTCTTGAAGTCGTCCTCGTCCTCCTCACCCTATTCAGTGCAATTTCCAAGTTTTACTGAACTATTCTAGGCAGTTTCAATAGCTGAAAACAGTTAAAAGTTCATTGTTTAACACAGAACCTCGCCCTAGCCCCAAATTAAATCCAGAAAACCCTCAAGGAAAAAAAACCATGATAAAAACCAACAGCTTCCCAAATCCCAATCCAAGGACGGACAATCCTCGCATGCACGAGTGGGGAAATCACACATTCGAGAACAATTACCCAAAACCCAAACTTTGCTCACCTTCCTTGGCCCGGCAGCACGGCGGCGAGAGTAAATGGCACTGGTGGTTACACAACTCGTCCACTATGTGCACTTAAGTCACACAACTGGAAAACGAGATTTTTTGGTCACACAACTGGATTTTTGGTGCATGCAGGTCACAAACCCCACATGTCAGTCCGTTTTCCGTTCCAGGATTGCTGACGTGGACACATAATTTTGCAGAAAACCCCCTGTATTTTGGAATATTTCGCAAAAAAACCCAAATTTGGGTCCAATTACCGAGAGTTTTCTGCAAAATTACCAACGGAAAACGGACTGACATGTGGGGTTTGTGACCTGCGTGCACCAAAAGTCCAGTTGTGTGACCAAAAAATCCCGTTTTCCAGTTGTGTGACTTAAGTGCAAATAGCGGACGAGTTGTGTGACCGTCAGTGCCATTTACTCCGGCGTCGATCAAGCTCCTTCACCACCCGGTAGAGCATCCTCCGCAACTTCTCGCCTCCGTCAGCCATATTGAGATGGAAGAATGTATTGAGAAGGTAACCGCGCAAGCGAATGATCTTAGACTGCAGTTCCTGATCTGTGAATTGCTTGAACTCGTCCGGGTACCCCTTGCCGTCGTCAGCCTGCGGCGCCGTAAGGGGCTGCGACGTCACGCGCGAAGAGGAGGATTCGAGGAGCTGCACCTCCGCCGGCGGAAATTCCGTCGCGCGCTTTCGTTTCCTGTCGATGGTTATCGGAACGTTCGGCATGGTTAGCGCCGCCTCCTGGCGGCGGACGGCAACGGGCTTCTCCTGATGCAAAGGACGGCGGAGGGTTTTGGGGACGAAAGGAAGGAGACGAGACGAGAAACGGGATTCCCAAAACTAAACTGGTATGCTACTACCCAGCCCATTATGGTAAGGTTGATGGCCCTCTGTGGCTCTGTAGTTTTGTTTTTGCACAACTAGATCGAGCGCCAAATTTGTTTTGCCGTTCTTGCCTGTGGCTAGTTAGGAGGGTGGTTTGTATCTCAGTCCACCAAGTTGGTTTGACATTGGTGTTTTACATTTAGGCGGAATATTCTTCAGTGGAGGCGACGTTCCCGTCGACAGCGAGACACCTGTGGTGACTTCGTCAATCTCAAAACTCGACCCGCCGGCTCGTTACTTCGGAGGTGCTCATAGGGGTAGGGTATGCGTGCATGTGTTCATAGGGTTGAGTGTGTGCACGTGTATGTGAGTGTCTGCGTTGTACTATGTTTCAAAAATAAAAGAATGACACCCGTTACAAGAAAAAATAGTTCCTCCATAATGAGAGGAATGGCTCTAGGAGCCTAGCTTTTATAAAGCGAAAGAGAAAAAAACTAGTTAAGGGGGACATGCCACCCTAGTGTTACAACAAAAGTATTAGAAAGAAAAAAACAGCATCCAACCACCATAAGAGCATCTCCAACAGGCGTCCAAATTGGCCCCGCGCGCCAAATAACGGCTTTTTCGCGCGGAGCCATTTCGGCCGCTCCAGCAAGCGCGGAAAAAAGGGGCGCGCTCCGAAAACTGAAGCACGCGCTGGCCATTGCGCTACTTTTGGCGTTAAATACGTCGCGTCGAGCGCGCACTCACTCCACGCGTCCCCAGCCGCTTTTCCCCTCCCACCTGCGCTCGCGCCACCGCTCGGAATCCCGCCGCCGCTCGCGCCACTGCCGCATCCGCCGTCGCCACCATGCCTCTGCACCGCCGCACGAGCCAGTCCGGCTACCGCGGCGACCGCCGGCGCACCAACAGGACCTTCTACGCCGAGATTCGGTCCACCGACAGGGACGTTCCGCACCGCGGCGGCGGCCGCCCGCACGTACAACGCGGCGGCGTGGCGGCTCGGCCGAGCACCCCGCACGATGAATTTCCAGGACTGCCGCAACGCGCAGGAGGCGGCAGCGTGGGCGCCTGCGCCGGCCATCGTCACCGCTGACGACCGCCGCGCACTCCGCATTCGCGCGAAGGTCGACCTCGTCGAAGAGCACGACCGTCTCGCCGTTGAGGCGTGGTACCGGAACCACCCGGCGGAGATGGCGGAGGAGCTCGAGCTCTGGAACACCAGCGCGGCGGGCCGAGCGCCATGAGGTTCGCCAGGAGAGGCGCGCGAACAGGGCGAGGGCGGAGGCGGAACTGGCGGCGGGTCGCGCCTGGTGGCCCGCCAACGACGAGATGTGGCGTGCGCTGCAGGACGACGTCTCCGACTCCACTCACTCGGATTCGGATTTCTACTCCTCTGACTCCCACTAAGTTGAGGTGTTGAGGCGTAGTTCGTAGTTAGTTTTAGTTACTAGTTAATCGAGTCTACTGCAATCGAGTTACTAAGTAATCGAGTCTACTGCAATCGAGTTTGTGTTTGTCTGTTCGTGTAATCGAGTCTGCTGCAATATATTCCTATTTTCAGTCAATTTATTTGTATTGTTTGATCTTGTTTCGTTGCAAACAAGTGCAAATCGAGGTTTATGGCACACTATTTTAGCGCGCATGGTAAAACATCCCGTTTTCGCCTGAAATTTTAGCGCGACTGGTAAAGCGGAGCATGCGCCCGGCGCGTCAAAACGCTATTTTGGCGCTGCAAAAAAAAATTAGGACGCCGACGCGTTGTGCGCCTGTTGGAGATGCTATAAGGATAGAGCAACACATCCCAGTGGCTAACCGGCTCACGCAGGAGCAGCTAGAGAAAGAACAAAACAAGCTAAAGCACGAAACATAGCTAGCCCAAAACACATCCAGAAAAGCAGATTTCTGTTGATTCCAGAATGACCCGTCTGATTGCTTTGCCTTCGCCACCGACTGACCCTCTGTTGCAGCGAACGAGGATTATTAGGCCATGTACAACGCAGGTGCTTGGTGCTTAAGAGAAAGACTGGTTTATTTTCCCACGTTCGAGTCGCTCGTTGCTCGTGGAGGCCAAAGAGTTCCTGATTTGGCTTCGATGCTTCATCGGTGCTAAAGAAAATAATTGTTCGTTTTTAACTAGACGATCGGACCAAACGAGTGCCGGCCCCGGTGGTTGCTCCATTAGATACATATTTACTTGTCCTGCTCTGCTCCATGCATGTGTGCTTTAGAGTGTAGGGGCATGTTTGATTCAAAGAAATTCCATAAGATTTTTTGGAGTATTTGATCTCAGATTTTTTTCCTTTCTTGCTTGTTGTATTCGTAGGAATGGATCCTATAAGATTTTTTCTTAAATAATCTTTTGTACTACTTCCTATAAAAATTCTAACATTCACCACGGCTCTTTTTATAATTCCTTTGGTTAAATCAAACAAAATTATGCACAAAATCAAATCCTATACTATTGGAGTGTGCATGACATGGCATTCCTATGCTTTTCTTATTCCTACGTCTTTCCTATCCTACGAATTAAACATGCCCTACGCGTTGCAGGTCACGGGTGCTTAAGTTGAGTGTTAAGAGCATCTCCACCGGGGGCCTCCAAATGTGTGTCTGGCACCCCCAATTAGGCCTCCTTTGGGGTGTCGGATATGTGTCCGGTCAACATTTAGAGGCCGCCCACAGCGGTACTCCCCAAAGGCCCACCCCCAAACGCCCCGAAATTAGAGCGAACTGTCGAACACCTTGCGGGTGCACCGTGGTCCGCCGCCGGCAACCGCCGCGTCGCTCCGCGTTACGGCAACCGCCGCCGCTTGGCAGCGATATCTAACCATCCTCGCGGGCGCACGTCGATGTCATTCTATTCGACGCCATGGCCGAGTGGGGTACCGGCGCCACCAGCGAGGAGTCCGGCGGCGAAGGCCAAGCACCGTTGTCTTCATCCTCGAGCGGCAATGGCTCGGATACGGCTTCTTCCGTCGAGCCATCGCCGTCCGAAGTCGAGCAACTCGAGCTCTTCTACGGGCTCGACGACACCCCTTCGCCGCATTCCTCGTCGGACGTGGATACCCCCGCAGAGGAGGAGGACGACGACGACGAGGAGGACGACGACGACGAGGAGGAGGCAGCCCCCGCATCTCCGTACGAGGTGTTGAACCCGCATGGAACCCCCTCCGAGGAGGAGGCAGCCGGCGGGGAGGAGAGCGAGGTCACGCCCGCCGCCAAGGATGCGGTCGTCGATGATAAGGACGAGGACGGCTACGACGGCGACGGCGAGAAGGATGCGTAGACCCTAGACTAGGCGGAGATAAGTACGCCGCATGTATTCCCTTGTAATTTTCATTTATTCAAACTTCATTCAAACGAGATTTAACAAACTTACAATTTCGAATTTAAACAAGATTTAACAAACTAAACCTAGACTAGGCGGAGAGAAGGGGGCCTATGCAGCTTCTCGCCAACCAATACACGCGCCGGCGAGGAGAAGAGATGCCTCTCCATGGCCGGCCGAAGGAGAGGAAGATGCGAACCAAGCCAAAGAATCATCAAGAGACTTGCATGCCTTGATGATCCGGCGCCGGGATCGCATCTTCCGTTCCCATTGGCTACAGCTTTTAGAAACGTTCCGCCGGTTTCCCCAGATCATGGGCTCCGGTCTTGAGGAACGTCCCGTAGCCTCGGCTGAGGCAGCTGAGGCTTCTGGTTTCGCCGGCGCGTCGTTTTCAATTTACCGCCGTGACATGCGGCGGGGCGTTTGATGGGAAGCCTCTTCGGCTTGCGCCGCCCCTTTCTTCGGTGACAGCGACGCTGCTGCCCAAGATGCAGCCGGTTGTAGAGGCAGATCGGGCAGCTCGGGGTCGTCGTCGTCGTTGTCGTCGCCGTCCTCACCGTCACGCTCGTCGTCCGTTGAGGACAACTCCGGCGTTGGCTCTCGTCGACCGCTACGACGCGCCTCGTACTCCTTGTTCACCACGGCGTGCCAGTAGGGCGCCGAGATGGAGTACTTGGGGTCGAGCTTTTGCTCGTACGGCATCTCCGTCCACTTGCGCCGGAGGAACTCGACGCGGTCCTGCCCGCTGAGCCACGGCGCCACCGGAATGTTGGTGGCGCTCCTCACCCACCCGTCTGGAAGGGTGGCGTCGTCGTCCACCGGCAGCTGGTGGCGGCTGCTCAGCCGCGCGGTCTCCAGCGAGAGCACGTAGGGAGGCGCGTTCTCGGCCTCCTTGCGCCACATGCCTCGCTGGAACGCCTTGGCCATCTCCGCCTCCTCGTTGCGACGCCGGAGTTCCTCCAGCTGCTCGTGGCGTTGCTGCCCGCCGGGGCTGGCCGCCATGGCGGCCTATGTTCTTGAGGGAGAGGGAGGGAGAGGGAGAAGAGATGGTGTGAGGAGAAGGGGCTGGGCTGCGTCGGGTTTTAAAGGCGACCGGAGGAGCGGGGTTGGGTGGCCTGCATTAACGCGGCCACCGCTTCCCCTGGCCGCGCATTGACGCCAACGAAGCGTCTGCAGGGCGCCGCCGCGGCCAGTTGCTGCGACACCAGCACGCGTCGCTTCCGTGTGCGCCATTAGAAGCGGCGCGGCGTTATGGCGATGCGTCGCTTCGCTCTGCGCCCGCCAGGGGAACGGGTGCGGCGTTATTGCGACGCGTGATGACAGGCGTGGCGCCGTCTCGTCGCCTCGACATTAAACGCGGCAGAACGACCTCCTGCGCAGCCTTCATTAACACGGGACGGGCGCGTCGTGTGTATGACGGGCTGGTCAGCGCTGTCAGGGCCAGGTCCGAGGCGATGTCCGGCACCCCAGGAGGGCTTCCAATGCCGGACACAAAATCGCTCGGGGCGAGACTTTGAAGGGTGCCGCTGGTGGACGTTTTTGGTGTTCGCCCCCCCCCCCCCCTCCCCTTTGGGGGGTCATTTAGAGGCCCCGGTGGAGAAGGGCGTCTCCAATGTTGAAATAAGGGTCGGTCTTAAGAAGAAAAGTGGCCTTGAGACCTGGTTTTAAACATTGTGACACCCGGCCATAAGCTTAAAATCTTACTACCCGGCCATACCCATGTGACCCGGCCACAACCAATTGAATATAATAAAACGCTGTTGCACTGACACACTTTGTCATGTTTGCATGGTGTTGCTGGCCAAAATCAAGTGCATCGATCCTGCTCTTCTTCTATGTGGGCTCCATCTTGTTCAGAATAGCGTCAGCCTCCACCGCCGGTCGAAGCTTCACCCAAAGAAGCAAAAGAACAGCGACAAGAAGCCCTAAGCCCCAGATTTGGCCGCCAAGAGCCAAAGCTCCACTCCAAGCAACGGGCAGAGAGCCCCTACGCGGCAAACAGCCGAAACCTACGCTACTACTATGCACAGGGGAGAAAGCGCCTTCCCTCAACCATCTCCGGCCGGCAACGCCGGCGAGAGAGGCCTCGGTCCGGCCAGGAACATGCTCACACGTTCTCAGCTACAGTGAAAGTGGGGGGAGGGAGAGGGGAAGAGAATGGCTCCTTTTCCTGTGGGCATCCTAGTTAAGGTCGTCGATCGTGTTTGTGCAAAACACGGAGTACGTACTTATTTTATAGAATAACAGGGAGGCCGAATACGTACTTATAAAAACATGAGGATGACAAGATCTGAACCGAACTAGCATTTCAATTCAAACACATTCTCAATCGATGGCATCATGCATGCAACGTGGAGGCCAGACGAGACAAGGACGACTTTGGCACTGTCCCGCGTGGAAGCGGCTTGCTTCAAGCTGGCAGATCACCTCCCGCGTGTACGTATCTGACAATTAAACGTAATCTATATGCAGGTAAGCAGATTTTAAGGCCTGGAATGTCCTGTTTGGCCGATGGCCTAATTAATCCTAGGCCCCTAATCTAGTTATTAGCACCTCAGTAGCTCGCTCCTCCTTGCAGCCTGTCGGTCACTCGGTCTGGAGCTGGCTGCCTGGAATAGTAGTGGATATGATATGCAGACATGCAGTGCTGCTGACTTGCGTTCACATATACGATACGCTGCCTGAATTGTTTTTAAGATCAGAGGATCAAACCTCTGTCAGAACTCAGGACGCGCGAAGGCAAATGTTGGCGAACTGGATGTGAATTATAGGGCGCGTTTGGTAGGCTACAGATAGGCCGGCCAGGCCCGCCAGCTGCAACGGCCCGTTGATTGGTTGCCTATGCGAGCTCCCGGGCCAGGTCAGCACGTTCCTCAAAGCAGCCTCGGGCCAGGCCCGAGAGGCACGCTCAGATCGACCGTACCCCGGGAGCTAGGCTCGTTCTCTTCCCCTCCGCTGCAATTTCGCTCCCCGCCTGCAGCTGCTCGTGCGAGCATGGAGATGGCGGGAGCCCGCGCGCTGCAGCGAAAAAGGGGACGGGAGAAATTCGGTCACCGCCCGCCAAACTCCTCCCTATTTACACCCATTCCGGTGACCGCCCAAAATTGAGCCACCATTTCCCCCCTCCGACCGAGCTCTCAACCACCTGTCGGCGAGCAGGTAAGCGACGGCCTCTTCCCCGGCAGGCGGCGACGGCGGTGTCTGGGGTGTCTACGGCGGTGGGAGACGGTCTTCTTCCTCGAGGTGTCCTCCTTCGTCCTCGACTTCACCCATGGCTGTAAGTACAAAACCCTAAGTGCTCACCTAGATCTGCGCTTGATTAGTTCTTGTAGATCTTTGAGCATGTGTAGTTCTTGTAGATCTTGAGCTAGTGTAGTTGTTGTAGTTCTTGAGCATGTATAGTTCTTGTACTTCTTGAGCTTGTGTAGTTGTTGTAGATCTTGAGCATGTGTAGTTGATGTACTTCTTGAGCTTGTGTAGTTCTTGTAGATCTTTAGCTTGTGTAGTTGTTGTAGATCTTGAGCATGTGTAGTTCTTCAAGTTCTTGAGCTTGTGTAGATGTTGTAGTTCCGTGAGCATGTGTAGGAGCTATGATAATGTTGTTCTAGCCACTGATTCGTAACCGATGTAGGAATGCGACGACCTTAGTCAGGCCCTGGTCCCCATTGGGGACTCTCAGATCCCTTCATGGGTTGAGGACTCACAGGTGGAGATGCCAGTTCTTCCGGTCGATCCTGCTTGCTCTACTGTGGTGCAAGAGTACTTAGCCTCCATCGATGCGGCCGCCAAAGCCAAGGTGGCCAAGGCTAAGGCTGGGGTGAAGGGGACCATGAAATAGCTTCCTTTCATGTCCACATTTGTGCTTAACCAGATGTGTGCTCTCATCAAGACTGGTGTTAGGACCGACAAGGGCTTCAAAGAATGCCACCTCAAGACCGTCGCCAAAGCTTTGTTTGTTCACTGTGGAGCTGAGGTCACTTCTACTCAGGTGTACAATCACCTGAGGAAGTGGAGGCAAAGGTGGCTCATGGTGACCAAACTGCGTGACTTGAGCGAGGCTCAATGGTGTGAGGAATCCTACACGATCCTCCTTGAGAATGACCACTACGAGGGGCATGTCACGGTTAGCACATCTTCCAAACCTAGTTCCGAACCTATGTTCCAAACCTTTGATGTAAACCCTTGTTCCTAACCTGTAGGATCACCCCAAGGACGCCGAGTTCCTAAACAAGCCCATCGCGAACTACTACACGCAGATGCAGATGATCTTCTCTTATGGGTTGGCAACCGGCAAGTTTGCCAGGGGGTCAGGGGATCCTCTCGGTGGCCAGCCGGACTTCGGCAAGACCCAGGAGTCCGAGACCATCGTGCTTGACGGTCCGGACAAGCCTGTTGATGCCAATGGAGATCCGAGAGCTGTCGCAGCAGCTGCTGCTGCTGGAGGGAAGAGGAAGAGGGAAGCTCTCGGCGACGACGAGATCAAGGCGTTCGCCAGCATGACCGAAGCAGTGAAGGATGTCGCACAGGCCATTCGTGAGAGCAAGCCAACTGACATGCACCCTGACCTGTACATGGCTGTCATGGATGCCGTCGGGTTCACGGAGGAAGCCCTCATGGTTGCTCTCGGCCACCTTGTGGACAACAAGGCCCAGGGGGTTGCATTTGTGGGCATGCATTTGCAGCACAGGACCCTCTGGCTTAGGACCTTCCTCACCAAGTGCTACACCGAGTAGGTGTGTCTTGTTGTGGTCGTGCGGGCAGCAGCATGAAGAAGAAGAAGATGATGATGATGATGTACATTTTGGCTTAGCTAGGGCTTACAAACTACTCTTATGGCCTGTATATTTTGATGATGTGGTATATGCTAACCCCTACTGGTGGTAGGACAACACCCGCTTTTTGATGTGGTGGTAGTTTAACACCATAGTGGTAGGATGAACTTGTGATCCTGCTTTTGTAATGATCATGCGTGCTGCTCTACTTCTATGAAATGATGTCTACTTATGATGTTCTTCTGTGTCTTCTCTAACCTTTCATGTTGCTCCTGTCTTCGTAGATGAACTGGTACGTCGTGTACAGGAGGAGGCGGCCTGGAGTGTACAACTCTTGGAGAACCTGCCAGGAGCAGGTCACTGGCTACTCAAACAACATCTATGAAGGCTTCGAAACTTTGGTTGAAGCACAGTTCAGCTACAAAAGCTTCCTGCAGCAGGAGTGCATAGAAAATGTTGCCGGAGAAGGCAACATGACGGTGGCCCAACAGATGCTTGCTGATGAGGTGATAGCCCAGATGGACAACAAGCCTAGCAGGATCAAGGACTTCGTCATCGTAGTTCTTGTTGTGGTGATCGTTAAGCTGCTGCTTTTCTAGATGGTGATGTAATGCGGTGCGGACTGGTAAGCTCACCATATTTGAATTTAGGTAACACTAGTAAGAACGCTGCATGTAACCAAACAAGGTGTCTTCGCTTCTACCAAGCCAAGCACAAGAGATTGCATGCAACCAAACGTTGTGAGTTGGTTTCTTCAGCCGATGCAGCCAGACGTCATGCAGTCAACCAAACAACATGAACAACCAGGCTAAGAGGGTGGCTCTGTCAGACCTGGCCATGGCCAACCTGCCCCCAGGGAGATGAGAAATAGCTGCATGCTACCAAACGCGTCCATATTGCCTGCTTGTGTTAACAGGCTGTGGTGGTCTGTCGGTGCTCCCAAGATAAGTGTGCCTATCGGATTCAGTTTCACACTACTCCACTAGCAACGAAATGGCCTGAATTGGGAAGTACCCTGGGAGTGCTACCTTTACCTGAGGAGATCGAGAGACAGGTTTAGAGTTAGATGAAGGTCATCTTTTCTCTGCAGTTTATCCTCTCTGGAGAAATCATAAGCACTAACGCGCTAGCTATCCCTGTTCCATGATCGTTGTGCGCGAGCGCGTCGGTTACCGCAAAGCAGCCAAGCTACTCACGAGCTCGATAAAACAAAAAAGATGTGACTCAACTGCGTGAGAGCATCTCCAACAGGCGCGCAATGCGCCGGCGCTGTATAATTTTTTAGCAGCGTCGAAATCGACGTTTGGCGCGCCGCGCGCAGGTTTCGCTTTAGCAGGCGCGCTATAATTTAGCGCGTCGATGCCGCGCTTCACCAGGCGCGCTAGAATGCAGCGCGTGAGCTCAGCGAGGCAGCAATATGTGACAAAGAAAATATGACATATGAAATGAAACAATCTTCAACCACAAATTATGATGAACAAAATAGCATATTTCAAATTGATGGCATAGTTCAATTTCATCAAATTACAACCAAGTTCATCACAAAATAGTTCACACAAACACGTGAAGCATGATCAAATTAAACATGATCAAATGAAACATCATGCTTCATTTTGTTCCTCCTCCTCTTCCTCTTCCTCTTCCTTTTCATCAAGATCTTCAAGAGCTCCATCGATTCCATCATCGACTCGGACGGTGTTCCCACTATCTCCAAGAGCACCATCCGAAGAAACGGGAGGCACAACGAAACCATTGCCTCCCATGCCAACCGGTGGTGCACTCATGGCACCAATGCCTCCATATGCTCCCATGCCTCCCAAGAGAGAACCAAGTCATGCCTCCTCCCATGCCTCCCATGGTAGCACCAACACCTCCTCTCATGCCTCCCATAGAGGTAGCAAAGCCTCCCATGGAGGCACCAATTCCTCCCATGCCTCTCATGGATGTACCAACACCTCCATAGCCTCCTCCCATGCCTCCCATGGAAGCACCAACCCCTCCCACGCCTCCCATGGAAGCACCAACACCTCCATAGCCTCCAGAGAGAAAACTTGAGATTTCGTCTGCTCCTGTCACCGTCAGCACGGCGTACCTGTGCAGATTGCCTACGAACATCAGCTACGATGGTAATAGTACACAGTATTGCTAGCCAAATCTGTTTCTGTCGATTGAAACAGGGAGCCCTGTGTCGGTACATGACGCCCTGATCTGTCTTTCGTTGGCGGGGATGCTCAAAATCTAGCAATTGCTCCCGGTGGAATGGCCGTCGACCCGGTCGTCGCCTCCACGGCTCCACCGACCAGCCGGGCGATGCGTTTTGTCTACCACCGCTCTAGCTAGGGAGACCAGCCCACCCTTCCTGGGAAATCACTTTCCACTCAAAATTGTACATGGCATTCGCATTTTAAAAATGGTATTCGCTAAAAAAAACGTATTTTAAAATGTCAGAATTTTTAAACAAAAAATAAGGCGTACATCCGCACATTATATCTCGGGGGCAACTTGGGTAGGATCTCACGAATCACGATGGATAGGATCTATGAGATCAATAGTTTTAAATGGACTTCCCCCCCCCCCGCAAAACATAATGTGTAAATATAGACCGATTATGTTTAAAATTCTGATATTTTAAAATACATTTCAAATGTATCTTTGACATTGGTAGATATAAAGTTCTGACTCAAAACATCATGTCCATCCCCTCCCACTTCGTTTTCTCCTTTGTTCTACTTGCTCGCTGCCTGTAAATTATGCCTGGATAATCAGGAATTCAAATTAGCTCCCAACATCATATGCTCCTAGTCAAATAAAAAGTAGTAAAACATTTCGAAAATTCTAGAAAAAAATGGAGATGAACATATACAAATGTTCTACTCTGCCGGTCCATAATTATTGTATGGACTCTGAAAAAATTGTGATGGGCTAGTAGTTTTTCCACAACATTTATATCGGACCGGAGATGGTATATACATGTCAAGTTTCGTGGTGAAATGACATTTACGAAGCTTGGCACAAATATGTAAACATGTACTCCCTCCGATCCGAATAAACATCCGTAAGTTGTACTAGCTGGTTGTACGTGAGTAGCTATTTCCTACCGACTCTTTTATCGGATCAGAGGGAGTATTTGTTCGTCACCATTTTTTAAATATTTACTATTTGCTTGATATTTTTTATTCTACTAGTAGCATATGAACTCAAGAGCCAAAATGCCAACCCACGAATACTAGTACTCCTACATTGTTTTATTTTTCTGCTCGTCCGGGTGCTTTGAACCTGCAAGCTTCCGTGCATGGATGCTTACACCCATGATTGTTCATATGCTGCTGTTGCATGTTGGGTTACATAATAAAAAGGGGAAAATCGGTAAAGATCCAAGCGGCTCTATTTTATGCAACGGAATCGCGTAAAGCTCGTTGACACGGGCAGAGAATTGGGCTGGGGAAAGTTCAGAAACACGGCCACATGCTGAATACTTTCTCTTACGTACTCCTCAGAAACAACGGAGTAGTAGTTATTGGAGGAACGGTGTTCTCTTGACGAGTCTTGTGGCCATAATGCTAGTATCCCAAGTGAATTAGGGGTGGGGGAAAACTGATGAAATCTTTTATTTCACCAAATCCTCTCAAATCTTTACATATGCTCTTCCATCTGAATCAAATGGTATGGCCTAATGTGATTAATGTAAACAAAAGCGAGACAGGTATTTTGGTTTGTCCAAATTTCAGATCAGATTTAGAATGTTGACTGGTGCTGGCACATTTGCGCCAGGAGACTAGTACGGCATATATGTCCATGTGATGGTGATGGGCGGTGGGAAAGGACCTGCAACAACGACGTACATGGACGACTTTGTAGACAGGAAATTCGGCAGGTTTAGATTTCAACCAGCTTCCGTACGTACCAACCCCAGAGCGTATGTAGCATTTCCTTCTCTTGGTGACAAGGATAAAAAGAGGTACCTCACTGGTTGGATGGGCCAATGCATTCTTAAACCTGATTCTGGTGTTCTCCCGTGTCAATAATGGGTGTGTCCATATGTTTCTTTCCCTAGGATTTGGCAAGCGAGTCGCCGCAGCCAGTAAAGAGGTTACTGGTAGTGACGGTTCCTGTAACAAACATGTAGATTTTGTCGGTGAAAACTCTTGATTTTGCCTCCGGTACTAGTGGAGCGTGTGAGCCGTGTCCTTGTGGAAAGTGTCGGCTCGAAACTTCTTCTTCGAGGATGACTACCCTAAATTTTACCTTTGATCGGACCTGTCAAAAACTCAAAATCAAATAATTTTGATGATGTTTTCGTCAATGATTTTTCATCAAAAATAGAATTTAGCCAAGACGACTACACGGTCTCGTGCTACTTTTTCTTTTTCTTTTCATAATCTGATTTTTTTTTTTGATTTTGTTTGCCATTATCAGAGTGAATTGCAAAAAACCACCACATTTGAGGCAAAATCATCAAACCTTGGTAACTTTACCCCAACTGTGGTGGTTTTTACAATTCGCTCCCATTATCATGTGCCTAAATCAATTGACTACACAACGTTTTGACAATCCAAGCTTAAATCAGGCAAAAATATATAGATACGTGTATTTGACTATACAATTGGAGTTGACTTCACAGAGTTTAACTTCTATCTCCTGTATAAGTGTATACTGTATAGACAACTGGAGTACAAGAATAGTTTAACATTCATCAAAATGCTTGATGTCCATGTCAATGGTACTATCATCGCGACCAGCTACGCCGTCACATCATCTAGTTACTGTACCGCTCGCCTAATAAAAACCGCGTCGTACTATTATGGGCCAAGGTCAGCAGTGGTTTTCCACTAAGCAGAACCGTACAACCCTTAATCCGAAGCCTTGAAAGCCCCACCTCACCTCAAAACACGCTACTAGTCTATTGCACACCAAAAGGTGCCTGCACAGCACAGCTGACAGCACCATGCGTCCAGCGGTCAGCGTTGCTCGCAGCTAGCCTAGCCACGCATCGTACGCAGTAAACTACTCCGCCGGTGCGTTGCGCTGCGCTGCAGCATGGATGAACACTTGCCTGCCGCCGACGAAAAAAGAAATCGCAACTTGTTTCCGAGGAGCGACGGAGGGAGGAGGCGGACTATCTGGCCATCTCCAGCCCGGCCCGGCCCGAAAATACAGGACCTGGGCCCGACGGGCCTACCCACTGGGCCTGGCCTGGGCCTGAAAATTAGACCCAACCAGTCAGTTGGGCCGGGCCTGGGCTTCAATTTTCGGTAAAAAAACCGGCCCGGCCCGACATCTCAGCCCAACATCGGCAGTCCACCCATCAGGCCTCCTCAGCCCTCAGCCCAACAAGGAACCCAGTCCCCAACCCTAGCGCTTATCCACTCAGCCGCAGCCCCGCACACCCACTCGCCCTCCCCGCCTCCAACCTCCCAGTCCCGTGCGAAATGGCAGCGGCGACCAGATCCAAACCCTAGCCCGGCCGCCTCTCCTCACCTCACGACCACCGGCCACCGTCGCCTCGTCTGCCCACCGCCGACACCGGGGGCCGCCGCATCTCCTCCTCGCTGTGGCACCTCTTTTCTCGCGGCGTGGCGGGCGTCGGCCACACCTTCTCTTCTCCCCACCGCGGCAGCGACGAGACGAGGAGCACGAGCTCACCCGACGTCCGCCTTTCCTTCCCCCGACCAGGACTCCTTCCTCGCCGCACCGACGAGTACGACAAGCACCTCTTCTCCCCACCGCGGCAGCGACGACACGAGGAGCACGAGCTCACCCGACGGCCGCCTTTCCTTCCTGCGACCAGAACTCCTTCCTCGCCGCACCGACGAGCACGCCGAGCACCTCTCCTTCAAGGTACTTTCTTGATGTTCTTTTGTGGATGTGATGGTCTGATTCTCTGATGTATTGTGAATTTGTGATGTTGTAGAAGTTGTAGAGATGAATTTGTAGTTGTGGATGCTGCAGATGTATTTTAGAGATAAATTATTGGATGTTATAGATGAATTGAGATGTTGTAGATGAATTTGATGATGTCAATTCATGGATTTCATGATTCTGGTGTATATTGTGTAGTTATTTGTAGACTTGTAGTTTTTTGCTGCTGTAGTTGGATTATTTGTTGTTGTTTATGTATTAATTTGCTGTTGGTGGATGTTGGATTAATTTATAGAGTTGTTTTTTGTTGTTGTACAGATTTAGCATGGGGGATCCGCATGAAGTAGAAGGCCCAGAGGGTTCGGAACCAGATTTCCATCCTGAAGAATTAGAAGGGCAAGGGGATGTGGAGATGTTTATTGTACCTCCAAATCCTCCTTGTACTGGGCAAGGTCGGCAGAAACGTACAAGGGGAAAGATGCCAGTAGGAAGGGGAAAGAAGCCAGCATCTAGGGGAGGTATAAGTGGACAACCATCATCACAGCAGCAGCCTACAGCCTCAGCACAACAACAGCCTACTGCCTCAGCACAGCAGCCTACTGCCTCCTCTAGCAACTCCAGACTGAAGTCAAAAGTGTGGAAGGACTTCACCAAGATATCTCCTGATGGTGATGAATTTGTAATAGCTAAGTGCAACCATTGCTCCGCTGAGTTGTCGGGTCATTCTCAACATGGTACATCTCATCTCCTTAGGCACACTAGAGCGAAACATATGAATGAGCAGACCACAATGAATAATTTCTTTTTGAAATCTGAAACAAATGAGGATGGAACAATGGCACTAAAAAATGTTAGATATGATGCTCAAGTAGCTAGACATGGAATTTCTATATATCTTGTGTCCGGTTCTCATCCATTTACAACAATTGAAGAGGATGGATTTAGAACAATGTCTGCTTGTTGTCCAACATTCAAGTCTATTGGTAGGCACACAATAAAAAGAGAGATAATGGTTATGTTTCTTGACCAAAAAAAGAATTGCTTGATGTTTGTTGGGGGGATAATAACCCGGTATACTCATGACCAAGGAAGAATCAGTCGGACGGCCCAAGGCCTGGTCCGGGTGATGTGTACAAGATGTGGGCCGGGTTATAGCTGGGCCACAAGGCCTAACATGACTTGTCCCTAGAAGGAAGGACCTAGAAGAACTGGAGTCCGAGTGAAGGAAGGAACCGGGTGACTTGGAGGCTACGGAAGGTCAAGAAGAACCTAGAGTAGGACTCCGGGCTCATATGTAACTCGGTATTCATTGTAAGTTCGGGAGACCCGGCGTCTATATAAACGGGCTCCCAGAACATAGATAGACAAGTTCAATATCACCGCTATCAAGCGAAACCCTTGTAACATGTCTCGTAACCCGGCTCTGTTGTCGTAGCCGAGTTATCGAGACCTCGAGATCAATAACATAGAAGCAGGAAGTAGGTCTTTATCTCCAATGGAGAGGCTGAACCTGGGTAAACCCTTTTTCCCCAACGAGCGTGACAATCTCCTGAAGGACCAAGGCGCCTTGCCCCAATCATCAAGTTACCCTATGGTAACATCTGCCGTGATAACCCCACGACAGTTGGCGCCCACCGTGGGGCCTGCGACCAAAGCTGTCCTCATCAAGGGAGAAGCTCTGCGAGGGATGGAGAACCTCGCGATCGGCGAGGTCAGGATGGATCAGCACGGAAAGCGCATCATCGACGATTCCGGCTGGAAGGAAGAAGCAGATCTGCTGGAAACCGGCCGGGTGATCCCGTTCGGTCGGATCAACGTCTTCGTAGGTATGATTCATGCAACTCAGCAAATTGATGACGAGGTTATGTGCGACTCCGTTTCAGGGGCAGCCACCATCGTCCAATCTGATGGAGAAGAGTCAGTCGGAACAGGAGGTTTCGAACATCAGTCGGACATCCAGGCTTGCGAGCCGGAGTGCCGACGCGAGGAAGATTTGGATACAGATACTGAGTCGATTTTACCGTTGTTTGACGAGAGATTTGGGTACGTGGCTGATGAGGAAGATTATGAGTCGGAGCCAAGGACCATGAAGTATGCTACGGTGTACACCCTGAGGAACCACAATGATGGGACAGAAACTTCAGTGAGTGAGGACGATATCATGCGCGCGGCCAGAGAAACCAGAGAAAGAATTCAGCGTCTCACGACCTTTCAACCGGGTGAAGGCTCGGAACAGCCGGTTGTGATGGAAATTCCACCAGTTTTTAGGCCCTTGGACTTTGATGCTGCAATAGTTACCACCAATCACACCAGATAACGCAGCAACCCGGGCGCAGCAATTGGATACGTTACGAATCACGCTGGAGAATCAACAGAAGGCTTTATTGGCGGAGCAGCAGCGCATGTTTGATGAGCAACAAGAGATAGAACGGGATCGAGCCCGTGTGGAGCAAGAAAGGTTAACAGTGCAGAATCGCCATGAAGATCTTACAGCAGTACATCAGAGGAGGCACCAGACCCGGGTGATGCCAGGCATGACCTTAGATCCAACAGATTGAACTTTGCATCACCAAACGGAGCTCCCAATGTCACTCGGCCTGAGCCAGCGCCGGTTGGAATCGGGCATGGAATCATGGTTAGAGCAAATCAGGGAGGAAACGGGGTGCCACCCAACACTCGGGCTGGAGCTCAGCAAAATCAGAACACAACGGCTGCGGGTGGTATGCCACCACCAGCAGATCGGTTCCACACGCCCAGTGGTCACTACTCAAATCCGGCTGATAACGTGTACGCAGCAACATTAGCATTATGCCGCATGCCGATTGATCAATCGCCAGAGGGAGAAGAAGCACGCAGGGCAATTGAGATGTTGAAAACCGCGATCACGCAGCAGGGCAACATGCCGGATAAGAGTGGAGCGTTACATTCAACACCATACAATAGCCGAGTCAACCGGAGTCATCACGGAGAAACACCGAGGCCAGCCGGATCAGGCGTCAGGAACGGACAGCAGAATCAAGGTCACCCGGCGCCGCAGCCTCAACGTTCGGGACATCATCAGCAGAGGCCAGCTCAGAATCAGCCGGCGCCGAGGCCGCATCAACCGGCCCCGGCCCAGTCTGTGGCCCAAGCAATTGTCAACAGTTCAAGAGCACGGCGTGCGGCGAGCGCAAACCCGGCTTTAGGTGTCGGAGGAGCCGGAGGACAACCTGAAGCAGGAGTGATGGGCAACGCACCAAATACCGGGTCAGGTTTGCCGTTAGTTTCTTCATTACTTAACCCGGTTGGAACTAAATGTCTTTCAGATGCTATCAAGAGTGAACCTTTTCCTGAGAAGTTTAAAGAGCCTAGCAAGGTGACGAATTATGACCCCAGCATGGATCCAGAAACATGGCTCAGCAGTTACGAGATGGCGATGAGTATTCGCAATGCCACGGCCAACTTGTGCGCGAGATACATGTACCTGATGATGAGTGAAGGAGCAGCAAAGTTATGGTTCAATGGATTACCCGAGAAATCTATCAATTCTTGGGATGAGTTGAAGGCATTATTTGTCAAGAATTTCAAGGCACGTGTGAGAAGTTGTTCACTATAGGATTTGGAGCGATGTTTCCAGAAGAAAGGCGAGTCAGCGCGTCACTGGATGCGCCGAGTTACAGCCATCATTCACTCATCAAAGGGAATTACACCAGCTGCGGCCGTGTCATCAATGGAGAAAACCTGCAGATATGACCCGGTAATTCAGAAGATGGGTCGACTGAGGGCCACTGGCGAAGCAGAAACATCACCATGGGGCAGCTGATGGAAGCGGCTCATAAGCACGCGTCCACAGACAAGACCCGGGATGATGATGAAGATAAGGGAAAAGGAAACGTCAACAACGGAGGAAAGAACCACAACAACGGTAACAACAACAACAACGGAACAATAATCACAATGGTAACAATGGGAATAACTCCAAAAGGCAGCACGAGGGTGGTTCAGATTTGGTGGCAAACACAAACACGGGTATAACAAGTTTCAGCGGCGAGATGATAATTATCGAGGCAATAACAACAATGGCAATTACAGGGGAAATTTCCGAGGACCGGCTAACCCCCAGGAAGCATTCAACATGCCGTGTCCACGTCATAGTAGGAACGGTAAACCGGCAAATCACTCTTTGTCCCAGTGTGTTGATCTTCAGAGATGGAAGAACGAAGAGTTTGCCAGGATGAGTATGGGAGGAAACGGCCCGAGGCCGGGTAATGGAAATAACCCGGCCAACGGACCACAAGCTGGAGGAAATAATGGAGGACCACCCGGCCCGGATAACGGACCAGCCGGGTTAGGTTTCCAGCAAAACCCCAAGGAGTTAAATCGAGGACAGTATCATGTTACAGTTTCCAGCACTTGTCGGAGAGATCAGAAATTGAAGAAAAGAGCTGTCAACGCCGTTCTTCCCGCAGTTCCGAGATATTTGAAGTGGTCCGAGTATCCGATCACTTGGTCTAGAGAGGATCACCCGGCCCGAGTAGATGCACCTGGAGCGTTGGCTTTAGTTGTTGCACCTCAGGTTTCGGGCTATATTTTACACAAGGTTCTTATGGATGGAGGTAGTAGCATCAACATTCTGTATTGGGATACATTCATCCGGATGGGTTTCACAGCCAAGCAGCTTCACCCTTCCAGTACTATCTTTCATGGTATTGTCCCTGGAAAGTCGGCAAGACCAGAGGGAACAATAACATTGGAGGTCGCGTTTGGAGAATCAAAGGATAATTTCAGGTCTGAGATGATTTGTTTTGAGGTGGTCAAATTGAAGAGCCCTTATCATGCTCTCTTTGGCCGCAATGTTTTTGCTAGATTCATGGCGAGGCCGTGTTATGTGTACTTAAAGATGAAGATGCCAGGTCCAAAAGGTATTATCACAGTCAATGGCAGTCGTGAGTTGGCGTTACAATGTGAGAAGGTGATGCTGTTATGGCAGAACAAGCCTGTGCGGAAGAGGAGTTGAATTACTACAAAGCTACCACAAACCCGGATGATGGGACAATTTTGAAGAAACCAATGACCGAAGAGAGGGCGAAATTCAAAGCGGCTCAAGATACCAAGATGATTGACTTCGTGCCGGGTGATTCGTCCAAGCAGTTCTCTATCGGGTCAAATCTGACTGACAAATAGGAAAGCGCGCTCATCGAATTCATCCGTGAGAATCGGGATGTCTTTGCATGGAAACCTAGTGACATGCCAGGCATACCGACTGAATTCGCTGAGCACCGCTTACATGTTGATCCTAAAGCAAGACCGATTAAACAGGGATTGCGCAGATTGAATGAGGAAAGAAGAAAGGTTGTAGGAGAAGAGATAGCTCGTTTACTCGCCGCAGGATTCATTATGGAAGTGTTACATCCAAAGTGGTTGGCTAACCCGGTTTTAGTGTTGAAAAAGAACAATGAGTGGAGGATGTGTATTGATTTCACAAGTTTGAACAAGCATTGTCCGAAGGATCCGTTTGCGTTACCAAGGATTGATCAAATCATAGATGCTGTGGCAGGTAGTGATCTTTTGTGTTTCCTGGATGCATATTCAGGATATCATCAAATCAAGCTTGCAGAGGAAGATTGGGAGAAGACATCATTTATCACCCCATTTGGAGCTTTTTGTTACAAGAACATGACATTTGGACTGAAGAATGCTGGAGCAACTTATCAGAGGTGCATCCAGAGTTGTTTTGAGAAGCAGATAGATCGGAACGTGCATGCGTACGTTGATGATGTGGTGATCAAGACAAAGAAGGCTGAGACATTTATTGATGATTTGAGAGAAACTTTTGCTAACTTAAGGAGGTTTCAGATGAAGCTTAACCCAAAAAAGTGTGTGTTTGGAGTTCCATCAGGAAAATTACTCGGCTTTATTGTGTCCGAGCGTGGGATTGAAGCAAACCCGGAAAAGATAGCAGCAATCAATAGGTTGGGAAAGCCGACTGAATTGAAGGAAGTCCAGAAGATCACGGGCTGCGTGGCTGCGTTGAGTAGATTCATATCCCGACTGGGAGAGAAAGCAATTCCTTTATACCGACTCTTGAGAAGTCAGATAAATTTGTTTGGGATGAGGAAGCTGATAAAGCCCTGGAGACATTGAAGGAAACATTATCGAAAGCACCAATCTTAGCTGCTCCAGCTCCAAAGGAGCCCATGCTGTTGTACATAGCTGCAAATTCCCGAGCAGTTAGTGTAGTTGTTGTGGTGGAGCGAAAAGAAGAAGGAAAGGAGCATTGGTTCAAAGGCCGGTTTATTATGTCAGTGAGGTTTTGACTCCGGCTAAACAGAGGTATCCGCAGTGGCAGAAGTTAGTTTTTGGCGTTTTCATGGCCAGTCGGAAATTGAAGCATTACTTTCAAGAACACCCATTACAGTGGTGAGTGGAGCACCATTGGCAGACATTGTGTGCAATACTGAAGCTACTGGAAGAATTGCCAAGTGGGCGATTGAGATGGGTGATTATCACATCAAGTATGAGCCTCGCACAGCGATTAAGTCACAAGCCTTGATTGATTTTGTCAACGATTGGACTGAGTTAAGCACGGCACCACCCAAGGCGCCGAGTTATAAGTCATGGGTTATGCATTTTGATGGATCCAAGCAATATGAGGGATCAGGAGCAGGAGTGGTTCTCACTTCGCCCAAAGGAGATAAGATGAGTTATGTTCTTCAGATTCACTTTGATTGCACCAATAATATTGCCGAGTATGAAGCTTTGTTACATGGTTTGCGCATTGCCAAGGAGATGAACATCAAAAGGATCATGTGTTTTGGTGACTCGGATCTTGTAGCGCAGCAAGTTTCTGGGACTTGGGACAGGAAAGATGAGAAGATGGCGGCTTACAGAAGGGCTGTTGATGAAGCAGCTGGATTCTTTTCAGGATTCCAGGTGGATCATATTGATAGAAGGAAAAACGAGGCAGCAGATGCTTTGTCAAGATTGGGATCACGTAGAGAGTCTGTCGTGGTGGGATCACGGCAGATGCCATGGGTATGGCTTAGTTGGGGCCGAATGGTCGTTGGGGGAATCCGGGGAGGGTTTATGCACTCAAGATGTGCACAAGCAAGAACATGCAAGAAACCACAATAACATGAACAAGAAGCCAAGAAAGCCAAGAACACAAAAGACACCACGATGTACCCAGGTTCGGGGCCTTCGTGAGGAAGTAAAACCCCTACTCCTGCCTTTCGTCTCTCAATATATCAGTGTAGTTCTCGGGTACAAGGTGCTCCTCGAGCTGTATGATGCTACTCAAGTGAGAGCTCTAGATGGAAGATGAAACTATGAAGGGGGAAATGAGCCAGGGTTTCGCCATCTCCTCCCTGGAGGTAGAGATGCCGCATATATACACAGGCCGAAGTACATTTTTACCCCTGCCTACAACTGACAATGGCATGGCCAAAAGGTAGAAGACAAGGCTCTGTCTCCTGCCAGCTCAACGGCCGAACTATCAGGCCAGCCAGGCCTAGCTTTCCTCTTCCAGTCATACTTCAGTAGCCTGCCGAGGTCTAGCCTGTAGACCTTTCCCGAAATAGCCGAGTCAGCTCCTAGGCCCCCGAGCTTCCGGGAAACCCATGGACGGACCTCGCCGTCCTCTGACGTTTGGGGCTACGGGCTCTGCGGCGCCCGTGACTCCTCTGACATGCCTCGAAACTTGCTGCTAACCTTGGCTGGCCGGACACTTATACGTTGGGCCACGCTTCATCTTGGCTCGGGATACTCCGGATCCTATACCTCGGTAGATAACACCTTGTCCTTGTGGTAACTAGCTGACTGCCCCAAGGTTCATACCTCGGAGGCTATACCTCGGATGATTCCTCCGACGTTCACCTTACGTCGGATGACGCCTCCTGCGTCTTTGCTTAATTGCTACCTCGGACGGCTTACAGCCTTAACCTTACATGTCTTGACCTCATCATTAGCCTACCCGGGGGTAACCCCCCGACAGTAGTCCCCGAAGCTGATGTGGTCTTGCAGCCTCGGATGAAAGGCCGCACCAGGTTCAACCCGAAACCACATGCGCTACGATGTTTAGCAAGTTACCGAACCAATACTCCGAGAAATCCATCGGTCTGTTCCTCGTGCCATACTGCTTTTCCGAAGTATCCGCCGAGATCTCGGATGTCAACCCCTCGATTTCTGCATCCTTACTGACTTCGGTCAGAGAACACTGTTCACGTGTCCCATCTGTCACTTCCTGGTCCTCGATAGTCAAAGCACTCGAGTGCTTTCCACCACGTGGCCCACGTCAGCGGAGGTTTCCCGCTTGCGCCGCTTCACGCTCCAGTAACCGCGCCGCACGACGGTTTGCCTCCTGCAACCGTTCCTGTGGCCTGCTTATCCACCGCTATCTTCGTGCCACGTGGGCATTTGTGCACAAACGATCCCAGTCGCCGCTCCGATAACCGCGCGGTAGTGCGCAGTTACCGCCCGCGGTTATAAATATGGGCCCAGGGCAGTGCTTCCCTCTTCTTCCTCATTCACTCGCCGTCTCGCCTCCATCGCAACCAGCGCCGCCGCTTCCCGTTGAGAAGAAACGCGTTCCCGCTGCCGCCGACGAGCAGTTCCTTCCTCGCCGCTGCGACCGCGTCACCGGCGCCGCTCCTCAGCACCTCGTTTTCATGGTATGTACTCCCTTTCTTGATACCCTAGGCATTGCTCTAGGTTTCTTCCTCTTCGCGCTTTGGTTCTTCATATGTTCTTGAATAAAACTCTATTTACCCCCTCCGGCAGATCTTACTCGCATACTCTTTTGGGTAGAAATTGGTTTCATGCCTCGGATAGATGTTCGCCTAGCATAGATATGCCTCTATGCACATAAGATAGTCACCCAACTCCTCCTGTGTTAGCCAAATATTGTACTAGATTCCAGACTCCCTTTTTCCTTTGCTAAACTTCTGCGCATTCTCTGCAGATTGACTCTGCCGAGATGTCTCCTCCTGAGACTTCGGAACAGGTTCCAGACCTCGAACTGGAGGTCGGAGAACGAGCCGGCTGGGAAGGTTCGGATGTAACTTCGGACGAAATCCAGTGGCTTAGGGCGACTCGGCGGATTCCCGCCGGGGTAGCGTGTCGCCTGCCAGAGGGCGAACTCGAGCCTCAAGTTAAGCAAGGGGAACGGGTGGTCTTCGTCGCGCACTTTCAGCGCGGCTTTGGACTGCCCGTTAGTAACTTCTTCCGGAGCTTTCTCGACAAGTTCGGACTCCAGGTTCATCATCTCCCCGCCAACGCCATCACCACCCTCTCTTGCATTGTTTCCTTCTCTGAGGGATACCTCGGCCTCGAAGCCACGGTAGACCTCTTTTCTTGCTACTTCCAACTCCATCTTCCCACGTATCACTACTCCGGACACCGTTCGCAAGTGGCTCCGGACGTGGTTTTACGTGAAGAACTCCGGCGAAGAGGACCTCCTCAACCTGCCGGTGTTTAACCTCAGCCCTCCTACAGAACAGCTCAACTGGGACTACACTCCCCCTCACACCGGCGAACTCAAGGCCATCCATGGGTATATTGCAAAATGGCAGGACCCGGAGGACCCCGGGAACGACGGGAAAGTCCTGACGGCCGACGACCTGGCCTGCACATTCGTGAAGCGCAGGGTCTCCCCTCTTCAGGCGCGGTCTCACAAGATCTGCCACATGAGCGGTCTTTATGACCCCACCCGTCATACGCACGTTGCACTGGACAACGCCGCGGTAGCTCGGCGAGTCCGAGCTATCACCAAGTCCAAGATCTCCGACGCTTGGACATGGGGAAGGGAACCCCACTACCGGACCAATCCAGCGAAACAGGTACGCTATTCCGACATTTTCTTCGATACTTCCTTACCACCGAGATCTTGCTACCGACGTTCACCTTGACAATTTTTCTTCCTAACTCCTTTTCATATGTCTGCCATACAGCTGTTCGCCCGCCAGACCGCCGAGGATGGAGTCCATCCTGCGGACCACTTCGCAAGGATCTCCCTGTCGAGGACCCACCATCCAACGTGGACCCTGACGACGAGGATTATATGCCCATTGCCTCGGCCCGCATCACCACCGCGGGTAAGCCTCAAGCACAAGCTTCAGTTCAAGAGATTTCGGATGACGAGGAGGGGTTCCTCGTCATGGAACCAATAAATGCGGTACCTCTCTCCCGCCTTCCTCACCTTCCGAACTTTACTCCAGCAACCAGCCGGAAACGCGCTGGTGCCGCAACTTCGGCCGCCGAACCATCTGCCACTGGAGCCTCCGGACCCACTGAGGCTCCGGTTAAGAGACGCCGGCTGAAGAAGTCCGGACTTCCTCCTCATGCCCGGGGGCAAGAGGTTTCCTACCTCGGATGGGTAATGCTTTGCTTCTATAGCCAACAATGTTTTTGTTTTAAACATATTATCTCGGTATTAACACTTGACCTTCCTCTTTTCGTTGCAGTGCCCCCATAGACGTGGATCAGGAGGTATCCTCCATGACTGCACCCGTTGGTGCCTCTGAAGCCACGACCACCCCGACGAACTCTCGCCCAGGATCTCCACCGAGGTCTGGCCCGGCCTTGGGGAAATCTGCCCCCACCCGGGTCAGACTTCTCCGCGTCCTCAAACGGACGCCAATCGCGCCAGAACTCCGGCTACCGCCTTGCCGGAGCCTCGACTCTCCCCCGCAGCCAGACTGCCCGCAACCAACAGCAGCAACAGCAGAAGCATCAGCAGAAGCAACAGCCCAAGCAGCAGCCCCAAAAACCAGTTCGCCAGACTACCTTGCCGTTGGAGAAGGGCAAGGAGAAAGAAAAAGAGACGGTGAAGTCTAAGGTCACCCCCAAACCAACATCTGGGTCTGGCACCCTGACTATTCTTCTCCCTCAAGGATGCAACCGAGGTCTCCTCCCCCGGTGACACGCCGAATTCCTCCATTCGCCGCACCCATTGATGAGACTGCCCCTCCGGCCGAAGAATATGCTCGGAGGGCATCTCTTATATTGGATAACCGGCCTGCTTCAAGCTCCGAGGCTACTTTGGCCTTGGAGGCCTCGGTTAGGGGCATCGAGCAGGGCGGACCGTGGGGATTTCCTCCTCTGCGCACTGATAGTGACCAGAGCCTCGGCTCCTTGGAACACTACAATGCAGACTGGAATTCTGCAGACATGGACGAGGTCTCTTCTGCCTCCTTGACCGCCCAAGGGGACGAGCATCCTGCGGGGAGCAGCGCCTGCGCCCGACGCATGCTTGAAATGCAAACTTCTGCTTTGCTTGCTACTCGAGCTGTCAACGTAAGTTCCACTTTCTTTACTTTCATGCAGTATCTCCTCTAATATCCACCATCTCCAGTCCCCGAGATTCGAGGTAAACTATTGACGCTCCGCCGGAGTTAAAATTGTTTGGCTTGAATCTTAACTCTCCATTTTCATCCGACGTATCCAATCCATTTTATCTCACTTTAGCATGCACCTCGGGTACGAGTCCCCGAGACTCCTGTCGAGGCATACCCCGGCAACATTTTCCCAAGAGTTGACTCCGAGTCCCCGAGACTCTTGTCGAGGTATAGCCTTTCTAACCGAGCTATTTTTCTTCCTTGCAGAATGCTATGAACGTTCGCACGGATATCTTCCATACCCTCCTGTTTGACCACAAGAAACTCCACGACGAGCACAAGGCCGTCCTTGCAGCGAAGAAAACTTCGGATGACCAGCTAGCGCAAGAGAAAGCCGAGGTAGCTCGTCTGGTAAAGGAACTGAAGCGCATCACTGAGCTGCGGACGTCTGAAAAGAGCAGCTGCAGGCGGAAAAGGCCAGTGTTGTTGAAACAGAGAAGAAACTTCGGGAGGATGCCGCCAAGGAACATGAGAATGCGCTCCAGTTAGCCGAGGCCCGCGCCACCTCGGCCACCGAGGCTTATGAAGCCCTTCAAGCTTCGGTTAACCAGCTCCTCCCGACGCTGGAACGCATCAACCAAGAAATGGACAGTAAGCTTCTTGCCCCCCTTATCCTTGCTTTGTCCTCAACGTTACTGGCTCTTTGCCGAACTGTTTCTTTCATTATTAACAGGCTATCCTTCTGCAGAGCACTTCACCTACACCCAAATCTCGGCCCGCAATATCACTGCTCAGCACAGGAAGAGGCGTAACGAGACGAACCCCGACTGGACCGTTGAGGACCACATCGTGGCCATCAAAGCTCGGATCCATCCCTTGAAACCATTGGGTCCGAACTCCTCGACGCAGGTCTGTCTGCTTTCCGAGCCTTATGGCCTCTTGCCGATGCTCCCAATACTACCCAGCTCGCCGCCAAGCTTCGTGAAGCCGAACAAAGACTCCGAGAGTGGCGTTCATCTTCAGCTCGCGCTGGAGCTGATGCCGCTCTCAAATTCATCATGACTTGGTGCGAGAAGATCGACCTCGAAAAGATGGACACTCTTCGCCGAGGCTCGCCCTGGTCCTCGGACCCAATTCTCATCAAGCGCCGCGAAAAGATGGCTGCCTTCTTCGCTGGATATGCCAACACAAGAACTTGAGCGAAGGAGACACCTACTCCGACGCCGAGGATTACGAGCCAGAAGACGAGGAATACGAAACAGAATCCGACGTCGAGGCCGAGCAAGGTGACGACGGTGAAACCCGCGAAGCAGAAACCGAGGCTTCTCCACAACCTGATGCCGAGGTTACTGCCGACGTTGCCAGCACTTCCCAGGCTACCTCGGCTCCGGACGAAATCCCTGCTGCTCGGCTGTTGCCGACGTAATTCCTGATGCCTCGACCTGAACTTATGCTTGGCCAAAAAACTTCATTAAATCCCCGGTATGCCGGGACGCAGATGTAATCAAACTTAAGTAGTTCCTTTGCTACCTCTATTACTATTATGCTCATCGAACCATGCTTTTCTAAGCTTTATGTCGAATCCTTTTGAATGATTGCTCGAGTTTACTTTCGTGTTTACTATATTTGGCATTCTTTGCTCTTGTCTGCCA
Source organism: Poa pratensis (assembly GCA_947311845.1). NCBI lineage: Eukaryota > Viridiplantae > Streptophyta > Magnoliopsida > Poales > Poaceae > Poa > Poa pratensis. Next base: position 40,610,040 of record CAMZMU010000027.1, read on the forward strand.
TTCTGGCGTTCGACAGTCGAGTCACAAGATTGTTGTTCATAGCATACAGTACTTGGTAAATTCCGAGGTATGTTTCAAAGTCATCCGACATAAAAAAGAAGTAAAAACAGGGGTTAGTAAACGACATATGCCGAACTGTCTTTTTGGACCGAGTCCCCGAGTTCATTTTCATGTTTCCCATGTTCTTTCGTCTTTGCTCTTGACTGCCATGCTGGCGTTCGTCAGTCGAGTCACAAGATTAGTTACATAGCATACAGTACTTGAAGTTTGAGACGAGGTTCAAAATAGTTCGGCATACGAACGAAGAAAGAGTACAAAAAAGAAACATGCAATCATAAGAGCGAGGCAGTCCCCGAGCTCACTCTCGAGGTGCCGAAGTTTTTATTTAAAGATCAGCCGAGGTACATACATACTTCCTTCAACAGTAGAAGGGTCGGAGTAGAGCTACATTCCATGGACGCTGAAGCTCCAAATCGGGTCTGTCCAGCCCATCTCCCCTTGGTTCCTGTGCATCTATAAGATAGTATGAATCATTGTGCAGAGCTCGGCTCACAATGTATGGTCCCTCCCATGGAGGTGACAACTTGTGCCGACCTTTGCTGCGCTGCAAGCCTCAGCACTAGGTCTCCTTCATTAAACTTTCGGGGTTTTACATGCCGGCTTTGATAGCGTCGGAGACCCTGCTGATATATTGCTGACCGAGATAAGGCCAATTCTCTTGCTTCCTCAAGCAATCTACAGCATCTTCCCGAGCTTCTTTAGCCTCGGCTTCTGTGTACATTGCCACTCTGGGCGCATCATATTCAATGTCGGTTGGCAGCATTGCCTCGGCCCCATAGACCATGAAAAATGGCGTATAGCCAGTTGATCTGTTCGGTGTGGTCCTTAGACCCCACAGAACTGCTGGTATCTCATCGATCCAACACCCCGGTGTTTTCAACAGTGGTTCTATTAGCCGAGCTTTGATTCCGGCCAATACCAATGCATTTGACCTTTCTACTTGCCCATTAGCCTGTGGATGAGCCACCGAGGCTACATCAAGTCGAATTCCCTTACTCATGCAGAACCGAGCAAACTCTCCGACAGCAAAGTTCGTGCCGTTGTCTGTAATGATACTATGAGGATATCCATATCTCAGGATTATTTCCTTCAAAAAGGTCACTGCCGTATGACCATCCACCTTTCGGATTGGCTTCACCTCGATCCACTTAGTGAATTTGTCCACCATCACCAGTATGTGAGTCATATTGCCTCGGGCTGGCTTGAATTCTCCCACCATGTCCAGACACCAAACTGCAAAGGGCCACGTGATAGGAATGGTTTGAGCGCCGAAGCTGGCATGTGCTGCTGCTTGGCGAACCTTTGGCACCCTTCACATTTCCGAACTATATCTTCTGCATCGGCATTGGCGGTGGGCCAATAGAACCCGTGCCGGAACACCTTGGCCACCAGAGCTCTTGTGCTGCAATGATGTCCACATTCTCCTTGGTGGATCTCTAAAAGCATCTCCTTGCCTTCAGCTGGTTCGACACACCTTGCAACACCTCGGTCACACTTCTCTTGTATAGCTCCTTGTTGATGATGGTGTATCCCTTAGCTCTCCTCTGGATTCTCCTTGCCTCGGTTGTATCACTTGGCAAACTTCCATCGGCTATGAAGTTCATGATCTGCTCCGCCCATTCCGGCACTGGATGCAGAGGAAAAAGCCTCTCATCTATCTCCATTGGTTCGGTCGCCATGATCTCCTTCATGATTTCCTCCACCATTGCTCGGCCAGTCCCCGAGTGTTGGTGCGAAGTCCCCGGGTCAGACCCGAAGTTCCCACCATCTACTCCATAGGAAAGCTCTATCATTCCTCGGATACTGCGAAGCAGTCCCCGAGTCCGGCCAAACGCATCCGACGTCTACCTCCATAGGAATGGCTCAGACTCCGAACTTGGCGGTAAGAAAATTGACTCGGAGTCAGGCGAGGGCTTGATTGAAGGAGTTCTCAAATGGTTCAGTGCTATCCCCGGTGGCACCGGTTCTTTGGATGAACCGAGCTTAGACAATACGTCGGCGGCTTCATTCTCTCCCCGAGGTATGTGCTTGTACTCACATCCTTCGAAGAACCCAGACACCTTTTGCACATGAAACCGATACAACTCCATGTTCGCATCCAATGCATCCCAAGTGCCGTGGATTGATGCACCACCAAAGCTGAATCGCCGAAGCATTCTATACGCCGGACACCTATCTCCTTTGCCACCTTGAGCCCATGGATCAGGGCCTCATACTCCGCCACGTTGTTCGACGCCGAGAAATGGATTTGCAGCACATACTTCAACTGGTCTTGCTTCGGCGAGGTTAGGACTATGCGGCACCTAATCCGACCTTGGTCTTGGACCCATCAAAGTGCATCTTCCAATAATTATAGTCCGGCAAGGGCGGCTCATATTGCATCTCGGCCCAATCGCATAAAAAGTCCGGTAGCGCCTGCGACTTGATTGCATCTCGCCTTTCATAATGCGGAGTATGGAGATACCTCGATCGCCCATTTGGCAACTCGCCCAGTTGCGTCCTTGCATCCGATGATCTCCGAGATTGGAGCATCACATACCACCGTCATGGGATGCTCTTGGAAATAATGTTTATCATCAATGAAAATAATCTTCAGTTTCTTAACCGCCAGGTATACTCCGTACGTCATCTTCTGGTAGTGGGGGTAGTTTTGCTTCGACGTGGATATCACCTCGCTCAGGTAGTAGATTGGTCTCTGCACCGATTTGCCTCCTTCGTCTCGCTCCACCACCACTGCAACACTTACGACCCGGTTTGTAGCCGCAATGTATATCAACATCGGTTCATTCTGCAAAGGGGATGCCAACACCGGAGCAGTGGACAACATCTTCTTCAGCTCATTGAACGCCGCGTCCGCCTGCGGGGTCCAAGTGAAACTGGTACTTTTCTTCATAAGTTGATACAATGGTAAGGCTTTTTCTCCTAGCCGACTTACAAACCGACTTAAAGATGCAAGGCATCCCGTGAACTTCTGCACATCTTTTAAACAGTTCGGCAACTTCATTCTTTCGATAGCTCGGATCTTAGCCGGGTTAACTTCTATACCTCGGCTCGATACGAGGAAACCGAGCAATTTTCCAGGGGACACCAAAGGTGCACTTGTCCGGGTTAAGTTTCAACCGATACTTTCTTAAATTTGCAAATGTCTCTTCGAGGTCTTCGATGAGAGTATGCTTCTTTTTAGTTTTGATAACAATGTCATCGACATACACTTGCACATTCTTGCCCATTTGAGAATGTAAGCACTTCTGCATACACCTTTGATAAGTTGCCCCGGCATTTCTCAAACCGAAACACATGACACGATAGCAATACGCCCCGTACGGGGTAATAAAGGCAGTCTTTATTTGATCATCAGTGTTCAGTGGGATCTGGTGAAAACCAGAATATGCATCAATAAAAGACAACAGCTCACATCCAGCCGTAGAATCGATCACTTGATCAATCCGAGGTAAAGGAAAGGGATCCTTCGGGCACGCCTTGTTCAGGTTGGTGAAGTCAATGCACATGCGCCACACCTTGACTACGCCGGTTCGTCCTTCTTTTTCTCCACGAGGACTGGATTAGATATCCAGTCCGGATGCAGCACTTCCATGATGAAGCCTGCAGCCAGTAACTTCGCCATTCTTCGAGTACCACCTTTCTTCGGTCATCTGAGAGCCGCCGCGTCGGTTGACGCACTGGTTTCACCTCTGGCCGAACAAACAAAGAGTGCTCTGCCAACTCCCTCGGAACACCTGGCAGGTCTTTAGCCGACCATGCAAAAATGTCCCGATTCTCACGGAGGAAGTGACAGAGCGCGCTTTCCTATTTCTCGTCCATGCCAGTACCAATGATGGCGAAACGCTCCGGGTTCTCCGAGTCCAGCGGGATTTTCTTGGTCTCCTTGGGCACCTCGAATGAAGCGCTCATGTCCGGAGTAATTAGTCCGGACATGCCGAGCTGAGTAGACTGCGCCATTGCCACCACCTTCTGAAGTTGCTTCTTCTCCGCCGCGATCACCAAGGACTCGGCTAAACTAGATCCCGCCGAGGCACATTGCATAGCCTTCTTGTAGTCACCAGAAATGGTTATTATTCCCTTGGGCCCCGGCATTTTCATCTTTAGGTAAGCCACATGAGTGGAGATCATGAACTTGGCCAAGGCTGGCCTTCCCAGCAAGGCATGGTAAGGGCTCTGCAAGTCCACAACCTCGAACTCAAGACTTTCAACTCGGCTGTTATCTCGGGTACCAAAACCCACGTCGACCCAAATCTTTCCCATAGGTGCACAAGAGACCCCGGGCACAATACCGTGAAATGTACAGCTGCTAGGCTGCAACTGGTTCGGTGAGTATCCCAGCTTGACCATTGTGTCTCGGTACATGATATTTATGGCACTCCCATTGTCCACCAAGACTCGGGTGAATCTCACATTGTTGGTCGGCCCACAAACGTCGGATCCACCACCAGTGCATAGTTTCCAGGGCTCGGCATGATCCGAGGTGTATCTTGCCTGCTCCAAGTGATCTCTTGCTCGGACCATTCATGTATTTCACCACGCGGAGTTACTGCATTCACCTCCTTGGCACGCCTCAGCATACTCTTCTTATCAGTTGACTCAGTCACAAACACCACGTACTCTGATGTACTTCCCTATAATCATTACCGGGGTTCTCATACCTCTGATTCTCAAAGGACCACGTTTGGCTTTGGCCGGCACCACCGTTGTTGTTGTTGCCCTGGGCACTCACTGCATTCACCGGTTTCGCCTGCACCATCTTCTGGTTTTGGGCCGCATGCACCGGGGTTGAATTTGCTCCGGTTAAGCTCTGATTCTGCGCCGCTATGGTCGGCTTATGCTGCTGCTGCGCGTTCGGATATTGAGGTCTACGCCATTGGTTCGGTGGCCCACTCCGGTTTGCCCCAGCTTTCGCCCCTTCTGCAGCGGTTCGGTGATGAAAACTACACTGCAGAGTGGTATGGTTGGGTGTTTCTGCCATTCCTGCCATGAAGATACATGGTCCATTCACCAATGACTCGTAAGTCACAGGTGGTCCGGCCTCCTGCCACTGCTTCGCACCACCTCCCTGATTCTGGTTCTGGTTCGGAGTCCACGCCTGACCCTCAGTCTTCGGTTTCTGGGCGCCTCCAGGTCCGGACTGACTTGGGTTTACAGCATTGACTTGGAAATCTGGTTCTCTCCTCTTCTGCCCGAACTCTTGACGGTTATCAAACCTCGGTCCGTTGTTGCGTTGTTCATCGGATTCCTCCTGTTCCGGGCATTCCCATCCAGCAGAGGCTGCATCGGATCGCCAAGGGCATAGGAATCAGCTATCCGAATCGTCTCGGCCAGAGTCTTTGGCATATCTCTCTGGAGCCTCTGCCACAACATGCTACCATACCGACATCCATCAGCAAACCACGCTATAGCCTGTGCTTCGATAACTCCTCACAGGAGTTCCGAACATTGCTCCACCGAGTCAAGAATTCTCGGTCAGTCTCATTGTCCTCCTGCTTGCACGCCTGCAAAAGCTGAGGTCGGTTTGGCCTCTTGTAAGTGCTGGCGAAGTTGCTATTGAATGCCTCCTCTAAATCCAGCCAGCAATCGATGCTATTCTCCGGCAATTGTTCAGCCAGATCCGAGCAGGACCTTCCAACATGTGCGGGAGATACCGGACCGCCCATCGGCGATTGCCCCCCGCAATGTATACTGCTGAAACATAATCAGCTAGCCAATCTTGCGGCTTGGTGCTCCCATTGTACGGCCTGGTACTCCGACCCAACTGAAACTGAGACATGGTGGAGGTGGTTCCTTCATGATCCGAGGTCCAAAACACGCCGGACCAGGAGGGCCTTCCTCTTCCAACTCTCGGATGTAAATCCGATCTAGCTTGTAGCGCGTCACCTGTAGGCAACGTCCGAGCTCCGATACGCTCTCCCAATGCACCATCCACTCTATAGAATCCAGCCCGCTCCATGGCTGAATTTCCATCATCATATCGGTCGCCACCTCGACCGACGTTCTTCGGCTGCGGAACATACTCCGGCTTTGCTGATACTGCTCCTGCGGCCGGGGTTGCTGCTGATGCCTCGGGGCTGAGGTGGTTTACCTCGGCCAGCCGACGCTGCTTGCCCACCGTTCTGATTTCCCTGAGCTGAACGGCCTTTAGCTCGGCTTGCATCACCTGGGCCGGGGTCTCCATTGGCTCGGCTAGCGTCCCGACCTTTTGCTTCCAGCTAACACCGGATCGTACACTTGCAGCTGCATCTCCTTGTTCCGACCTGAAGTGACACTCCGGGCACGATCGGCTCCTCGTGTGGAGACGAGGCTTGCCCCTTGGACCCCTGGCTAACTGGCCTAATCGAATGGACCGCCTGCGAACCGCCAAGCCCGGCCTTGCGGAGGGCTTCATTTTGCTTGCTGGCCACATGCACTAACTTTGAGCCGCTTCTGCTGCTCACGCCATGCATCT